>PVIH01014814.1:0-52168 GCA_004025045.1 Sigmodon hispidus
AAAAAAAAAAAAAAAAAAAAAAAAAAAAAAAAAAAAAAAAAAAAAAAAAAAAAAGAAAAGCATAAATGAATGTTGATTTGGCCTGTTTCCTCAGTTAGAAAATAAAGAGAATCTGCTTTACCATCCATAGAATTATCTATGTCTGCCATCAGGTGTGTGTGTACATGTTCATGTATGTACACGTGTGTGACTGCATTTGTGGAGGCCAGGGCAGACATTCCTCAGAGACTTTGTGAGACAAGGTCTGTGATTGGACCAGAGCTCGCTGAGTAGATTAGACCCTGGAAATCTGCCGGCCTGTATGCACATTGTTGTTTGCCACCAGGTTCGGGATTTTTTGTTGTTTATTTTTATAGGTTCTGGCTATGGAATTTAGGCACTTTACTGACTGAGACATCTCTCAGCCCCTGCATTCATGCTTGGCTTATGGATTTTATGTTTGTTTGTTTGAGACAGAATTTCACTATGTAGCTCTGGCTGTCCTGGAACTTGCTCTGTACCCCAGGCTGGCTTCAAATTCACAGAGATCTGCCTGCCTCTGCCTCCCATGTGTTGGGATTAAAATCATGTACTGAACATGCCTGGCTTTTTATTGTGTTTTTAAAAGATGGGGCATGGGGTGAAGGGCTGGGGGAGGCACACTCCATTGAGGAATCATCTCCTTCTGTAGCTCAGGCTAGTCCAGAACTGATTAAATAGTCCAGTCTGGTCTAGACTCCTACCTTCTCTCAGGTGCTAGGGTGACAGGTGTGAGCCACCTGTCTAGCTTATTCTTTGGTTCTAGAGCCTGAAAGTAGAGCCTTGTGCATGTTCTTTATCACTGAGGTATAGCCTTAGCTTCATGCAATTTTTTTCATAAAGGACAAAGTCTCTTACTGTGTAGCCTAAACTGGCCTCTGACTTGTAATCCTCAAGCCTCAGGCTCCAAGGGGCTTGGAGTGGAGGTGTATACAACTATCCCCAGTTCCAGGGCATTCCTTGCTTTCTTTTTGAGTCAAGGATTCGTGTGACATCAAGTGGCCTGAAACTCAGTAAGTAGCTGAAAATCATTGTGCATTTTTAATCCTCTTCTTCCAACATAAGAGCTAGGATTACAGGTATGTGCCTCCGCCTGGAGTGTGAGTCTCTCCCTCTCTCTCTGTGTGTGTGTGTGTGTGTGTGTGTGTGTGTGTGCCTCAGCATGGTATGGAGGTCAGAGGACAGCTTTGCAGGAATCTATTTTCTCCTTCCACTATGTGGGTATCAAGGATACAACTCAGGTCATCATGCTTGGGGACAGGCACCTTTACCTGCCCAGCCATCTTGCTGACCCTCTCCTGGTGATTCTTAAGATTTGCCTTCCATTCTCATATTCTTTGTCCATACATAGTAAAAGTCCTCAAGAGTAGAATAAACTGGGTTCTAGATTGGATCTAGGGGCTCACACATGCTAATCAAGTGGAGGGGAGGCTCAGACAGTAAATGTTTGTCTTTTAAGCCTAAGGTCCCGAGTTCGATCCCTTGAACCCATGTGTGAAAATGCTAGACATGGTGGCATGCATCTGTAATTCCAGTACTGGTGAGGTGAAGATAGACTGTCTTAGGATTTCTATTGCTCTGGAGAGACGCCATGATTATGGCAACTCTTCTTTTTTCAATGTTTATTTTTATTTTATGTGAATTGGTGTTTTGCCTGCATGTATAACTGTGTAATGTTAGCTGCCATGTGGTTGCTGGGAATTGAACTCAGGTCCCCTGAAAGAACAGTCAGTGCTCTTAACCGCTGAGCCATCTCTCCAGCCCTATGGAAACTCTTCTAAATGAAAACATTTAATTGGGGCTGGCTTACAGTTTTAGAGGTTTACTCCATTGTCATCATGTCAATAAGCATGGTGGCACCAGGCAGACATGGTATTGAAGAAGAAACTGAGAGTTCTACATCTTGATCCTCAGGCAGCAGGAGACTGTGTACCACACTGAGCATAGCTTGAACATGAGACCCCAAAGCCTGCCCCACAGTGACACACTTCCTCCAACAAAGCCACGCCCACTCCAACAAGGCCACACCTCCTCATAGTGCCATTCCCTATGTGCCAAGCATTTAAATACATTAGTCTATAGGAGCTATACCTCTTCACACCACCACACAGACAGAACACTGGAGCTAATCTAACCCCATTGGTGAGCTGCAGGTCAGGATGGCCTTTCGGAGGTTGTCCTTTGACCTCCACATCACCTGTGCACCCTCACACAAGCACATTATGTGTAACACACACACACACACACACACACACACACACACACACGTTAAAGAGATTGGAGGCGGGTAATGGAAAGGGAGGGAGCAGGATCTTGTTGTGTTGCGTAGGCTAGCCCCAAAATCTTGGTCTAAAGTGATCCTCCTTAGCCTTCCAAATAGCTAAGACTACCACAGCATCAGATTTAATATTTGTTTATGTTTGAATAGATGATACATTCACCTGCTAAAATTTCAGAAGTTGCTGGGTGGTGATAGCACACACCTTTAATCCCAGCACTCTTAAGGCAGAGGCAAGCAAATCTCTGTGAGGCCAGCCTGGTCCCAGAACAGCCAGGGCTACACAAAGAAACGAAATTTCAGAGTTATACAAAGTGTGCATACTGTGTCACACAAAGTCTCCCTAGCTCCTCTGCAGACAAAAGGAGATAAATACCTCCAGAGACAATAAATACCGAAGCTTCCTTCTATCTTTGAAATCATGGGCTTCTAGCAAAGTCATGCACTGACTCACTCCGACACTGGCTCTGCTTGCTTTCCACAGGGTACTTTTTGGACAGCGCCCATACTGGTGGGTCCTGGACACGGACTACTACAGCAACACCTCGGTGCCCCTGATAAAGCAGTTCCCTGTCACCTGTGAGACTGGACCAGGTAAGAGTCACAGCCCTCACGGAGGTGAGATGGACATCGTTCTTCATAGACATGCACCAACACCCTTTGTGGATGATGCTGACCTTGGGGGCCTGAGAAAAGCTCCAGCTTCTTCATTCTTTTGTCTTAGTTCAATTTGTCTTCCATTTAGTACAGTTCCATCTGAATTCATGGCCCTCTTTCATGGCTAGTTGGGAAATCTGAGAGATGCTTCCAGGACTAAAGGTACTCGTCCAAGAGAGGCAAGGTTGTACCCATAGGCAAAGGACTAGTCAGAATAACTGAGTCATAGCCCTGTATCCAGAGAGGTGAAAGTGATTGATAGAAGCCCAAGGCCTTATTGTCCTGCCTAGCACCCTGGCCTAGTGAACATGGTTCTCTAAGATGACTGGTCTCAGCCCTCAAGCTACCTGAAGAATTTATCTCATGGGGGGGTTAGTCAGAGTTTTTCTGTCCCACTGGTCAGTTCTGTGCTGATAGCCAGCTCCCAAATAACCACACAGAGACTTATCATTAATTATAAATGCTCAGCTAATAGTTTAGGCTTGTTACTAACTAGCTCTTACATCTTAAATTTACCCATATTTCTTATCTATACCCTACCACTTGGTGGTAACTTTTTTCTTTTTTTAAGATTTATTTATTTATTTAATGTACACTGGTATTTTGCTTATATATATTCTGTGTGAGGGTACTGGATCCCCTAGAACTGGAGTTACAGACAGTTATAAACTGCCATGTAGGTGCTGGGATTTGAACCAGGGTCCTCTTGAAGAGCAGTCAGTTCTCTTAACCACTGTGCCATCCCTCTAGCCCCAGTCGTACCTTTTTTTCAGTATAGCATATTCATCTTGCTTCTCTCCCCATCTCCTAGAGACTCCTTGTGACTCCGCCCTTCTCCCTAGTCTGGCTCTCCCACCAACCTCTTCCTGCCCAGCTATTGGCCAGTAGCCTTTTATTAAACCAATCAGAAGGCACCTTGGCAAAGACACATCTTTACAAGATTACTCCATAACAGGGTTTTTTCTTTGTTTTGAGGTAGGTTCTCAAAGTAGGCCAGACTGGTCCTAAACTCCCTATGTCAGTAATTGAATTGTAATTGAAGATGACCATGATGAACTTCTGATCTCTCTGTCTCCCCAACCCTCCTGAGATAAGAGGTATGCTAGGCTTCTGTGCATGCTAGACAAGTACTCTATCAACTGAGCCACATCCCTGGACCAACCTGTGTTTGGTCAGTTATAGCCAGATAGGAATTGTTACATCAAATGACCAATTTTTTTAAAAAAAATATCCAATAAGTCCTTCCCAGAAAGTCTCAGGGCTACGGTCCCTCTTCAGGATCCCTCCCTGGCCTTCTGCTAGGAAAGATCTTGGAAGTTTAGTCTCAGATTTTATTGAGGACCTACCATGCGCCACATCCTGTTCTAGATGCCTGAGATATCTTTGCTGATTAACAAAGCAAAGAGCTGAAATTTAAAAGGGGCATGGTGTGTCAGTGAACAAAAATCTAATAAATCAGTAAAATAGAATATTAGAAGATAATGATTTGAGTGCAAAAGTAGAAAGGGAAGAGAGGAGGCTGAAGAGGAAGTTAGGCAGCTAAGAGCACTGGCTACTCTTCTAAAAAAAAAAAAAAAAAAAAAACAAAAAACCCAGGTTTAATTCCCAGCATCCACATGGCATCCCACAGATGTCTATAACTCCAGGAAAGGGGATCCAATGCTTCTATGGACATTTCATGCACATGAATAGACAGACATACATGTAGACAAAACACACATCCACATGTTAAAAAAAAATACAAGAGGAGAGAGAATTTATCCAGAAGATTTCCTGGCATGCTACTGAGAGAAGCTAATAACTCTCCAGAGCCACAACTGTGCAGGGGAAGAGATGTGCAGATGGACAGATAAAGAAATCCAGTTGTGACTAAATCTCATATGACTCCACAAGAAAGAAGCTCTCAAACTAGAGATGTCTCTTAAGACAGACCAGTATGGGATACAGGCTATACCTAGTTCTATAGGATAACCTTGACCAAGATGGCTGTCTTCAGCCCAAAGCCCTGACCACAAAAAGGTGAGAGTTAAGGACAACCTACAACTATGCTCTTAGCTGCTGCAAAACTATTGTTCTGTCTCAGAGGGGTATAGGTAGCAGATCTCAGGAATGAGAAACAACTGTAAATTGGTCAAAGTAGATCTCATTGGAAAGGTGAAATCTAGGGGCTGGAGAGATAGCTTTGCTATTGAGAACATTGGTTGCTGGTCCTGAGCTCAATTCCCAGCAACCACATGGCCATTGATAGTAGGATCTGATGCCCTCTACTGGTGTGCAGGTGTACATACAGATAGAACACTCATATACATAAAATAAATACATCTTAAAGGAAAGAAAACGTAAAATCAGCAGGGCAATAGCAGCGCACACCTTTGATCTCAGCACTCAGCAGGCAGGGGCAGAGAATCTCTGTGAGTTTGAGGGTAGCCTAGTCTATAGAGTGAGTACCAGGACAGACAGGGCTCTTACATAGATAAACTATATCTGGAAAAAAAGAAAAACAAAAAAAGAAAAAAGAAAAAAAAATCTGAATAAGAGAGAAGGGAATTGACCAGGGGGATTATGGAGAAGAGCATGCCTGGTACATTTAGAGGAGCGAAGCAGCCTGGCCACAGCAGAGTGAGAAGAAACATAGAAGGAGCCAGTGGTGGACAGACCAATGTGTAATTTGCAGACCCAATGTCCCGATTGCCATGCAGCCTCCAGACCATCTGAAGCTATAAGAGCAGTGAACGTCTCTGTTTCTGCGAACACTGTCCTCCATATTCCTGCCCTATGCCTGACATATAGTATGAATTCAATTTGTTAAATAATTAAATTTATAGATAAATAAGTGGATAGTAAGAAGGATGGCTAGGTAGATGGAATGTATGACTGACGGATGGATTGATGGATGGGTAGATGTGTGGAGGAAACGGCAGTTTCTCAAATGGACATCTTTCTATCTTTAGTCCATCCATCTCTTTTCTGCTATCTAGGGAGTCCTTCTGGCCACGCCATGGGTGCAGCAGGTGTTTACTATGTGATGGTCACTTCTACTCTTGCTTTGTTTCGTGGAAAGAAAAAGCCAACATATGGATTCCGGTAAGAACTCACCACTGGGTATGTGGGTGAGCAGGAAGTTGCACACTCTGTAGCTGACACAGGGCTGTTTTCCCTATTTCCCCAGCCCATTCTCGCACACACAGTTGGCACTAGGTAAGAGTCTAGCATTTCTACTGTGAGTTAACATCAGAGTCACAGAGCATTAGGGCCAGAAGGAATCCACTGGGGTAGCCCTTGATTTAGACAGAAAAAGCTTATCACTGGGGACAGGAATTCAGAAAAGTGTCTAAAGCACTGGTTCTCAACATGTGAGTCATGACCCCCTTGGTACCAAATGTCAGATATTTGCATTGTGTTCATAACAGCAGCAAAATATAAAGTAGTAACAAAATAATTTTATGGTTGGGGTCATTACAACATGAAGAACTGTATTAATAGGTTGTAGAATTAGGTAGGTTGAGAACCACTTATCTAGATAGAGTATCAGGGCTTAAATTAAATTCATTATTTCATCCATTCATTTATGGGTTTGGTTCTAGTATTCAAATCCGGGACTTTGTGCATGTTGTATAACTGCTCTGTCACTGAGCTATTAAAAAAAAAAAAAAAAGCCAGACGGTGATGATGCAAGCTCTCTGGAGGCAGAGACAGATGGCCAGGGCTACACAGAGAAACCCTGCCTTGACAAACAAATGAAGAAACAAAATCCCATTGTAGCCTGGATTCACCTCATAGGTTAAAATAAACAGACATAGATGTTCCTAACTGGGGACCCTAGATATGCAATTAGAGTGTAAATCCTTACAGTGCAAATCCTTAGTTATCAAACAGATTACAAATAATAATAATAAATTAATTAAAGGGTTTTTTTTTTACTTTATTTATTTATTTGCCTTGGTGTTTGCCTGGAACTGGAACTACAGACAGTTGTTAGCTGCCATGTGGGTGCTGGGAATCGAACCCGGGTCCTCTGGAAGAGCAGACGGTGCTCTTAACCACTGAGCCATCTCTCCAGCCCCAATTAAAGGGTTTTTTAAAGAAAAAAAATCATGGGGCTGGAGAGATGGCTCAGAGGTTAAGAGCACTGACTGTTCTTCCAGAGGTCCTGAGTTCAATTCCCAGCAACCATATGGTGGCTCATAACCATCTATGATGAGATCTGGTACCCTCTTCTGTATACTGTATACATAATAAATAAATAAATCTTTTTTTTAAAAAAACCCTTTATTTATTTAATTATTTGCCTTGGTGTTTGCCTGGAACTGGAACTACAGACAGTTGTTAGCTGCCATGTGGGTGCTGGGAATCGAACCCGGGTCCTCTGGAAGAGCAGACGGCGCTCTTAACCGCTGAGCCATCTCTCCAGCCCCATAAATCTTTTTTTAAAAAGAAAAGAAAAGAAAAGAATCACATAAGCACAGTCTTAGTTACCTAGTTACTTTTCTGATCCTCTGATGAAACACCATGATCAAGGCAACTTGTACAAGGAAGGCTTGGGACTTGGCTCCAGAGGAAGCGCAGTCTTTCCCATGGCAGAGAACATGGTGGCAGGTACAACTGAGTGCTCACGTGTTCAACTACAAGCTGGAAGCCAGGAGAGTGGTCTCAACAAGCAAAAAGGCTCTGGAGTCTTTAAACTCTCAAACCCCGCCCCCATTGACGTACTTCCTCCGGCAAGGCCACGCCTCCTAATCCTACCCTAGCAGGACCACCAACTGGAGAACAAGTATTCAAATGCCTGAGCATACAGAGATCTTATTCAAACTACCACACGCACCATACATTTTTGAGCTTTTGAGTAAGACTCCCAATTTCTAAAAATTCCTCTGATGGTGTCTCAGTTTGCCAAACACTTTCATTCCCACCTGGACTGTTTTCTTTGGTGAAGGATGGATATTCTGAAGTGGTTGCCTATTCTCTTGCAGGTGTTTGAACATCATCTTGTGGTTGGGATACTGGGCTGTGCAGCTGAATGTCTGTCTGTCCCGGATCTACCTTGCGGCTCACTTTCCCCACCAGGTTGTGGCTGGAGTCTTATCAGGTATTTCTGACTTCTTCCATACCTACTTCCTGTTTTTTCTCACTCAGTGTGGCCTCCACACTGTCAGACTTTCAGTGGTTTCAAAATCAAGGGTAAGTAGGTGGGTGGGAGGCTATAAACCAGAATGGCTTTGGCTATAAACCAGTATGAGGACCTGAATTTAATTCCCAGCACCCACTTGAAAGGCAGCCATCTTGGTGCATGCCTGTGTTCTCAGAAATTGAGAGGCTAAGACAGGAGGATCCCTGGATTTCACTTGGTTAGCCTCAGGTCCCAGGGACAGACCCTATAAGACAAACAAACAAAACCAATAAGGGGAATGCTCCTGAGGACCAACACCTGAGGCTGACCTCTGGCATCCAAAGCATAGGCTCCACATGTGCATCCACACACAGGTACACAATATGAAGTTAATCAGTTTCCATAGCATTCTCCAAGCTATACAACTAAGGGATCCCAGAAAAGTTACACTGGACAAAGCTTACTCACTCAACTGAGTTTGTTTAAAGTGCCCACATTTGTTACATTCTTTCTTTCTTGCTAATCTTCAACTTGAAGCAACACTCCACCCCCCACTTCCTTTCAGAGAGCCTACCAAATGTACAATGATTTGGGACAGTTCATTACTGGAATACGTTCATTGCAGGGCTAACAGCTGTCTGCAGCTGGTATTCATTCTCTCATAGGCCCAGAGAGTTGTGCATTTGCAGCTTCTGAGATCCTGTTAGTAAGAAAAAGAAAATATTTAGATTAACATTAAAAAAACAGAACCAAAATGTCTAGATTTGGGGCTGGGGAGGGGGCAGAACAGATCAATTGCAAGCCTGAGGACCTGAGTTTGAGTCCTGGAACCCACACGGCAGAAAAGACCTGACTCCAGCTCCTTGTTCCCTGATTTCCACATGTGAGCTATGGCACATGTGCCCACCCACACACATACACACAAATACAGCATACATGAAATGTGTAAAAAATAAAAATAAAGCTGGGCAGCCGTAGCGCACACCTTTAATCCAAGCATTTATGTGGTAGAGACTCAGGGATCACTGAGTTCAAGACTGGCCCCACTTATAGAGCAAGTTCCAAGACAGCGAGAGATACACAAATAAACTTTATGAGGGATATGTGTGTGTGTGTGTGTATAATACCAATATATATTTATTGGTATAATATATATTAACATATAATATTATATATGTTAATTACCTGGCAAATGAACATTTGTTTGTAGAGCTATATTACACAACCAATTTGGGGATGTTTTGGCTACAGAGAATAATGTCATCAACCGTGTGACCGAGGGTTTATATTAACAACTTGTTAGCTTCTGAGGAAGGAATGGGACCAATAGATGTTATTTAAAGGGGACAATGGTCTGATGAGATGGCTCAGTGACTTAAGACATTTGCTACCAAGTCGGACAAGCGGAGTTTGAGCCTGGGTCCCAAATGGTAGAAAGAACCAACTTCTGTAACTTGCCCTTTGATCTCCCCACAGGTGCCATGTATGCCTGCCCACATGTGAACAGACATACTTACACAACATACCCAATAAATGAATAGATGTAGTGAAATTTAAAATAAATGAATAAATAAGAGGACAAGGCCATCCAAAACTAAATGAATAGGTTTGTCTAGTGGGAATGTACTTCCATTCCTCAGTATATGCAACAACAGGGGCCACCACATAAACAGGAGTCTCACATTTAGTGAGAAGATGATATATGTGGTAGATGATTCTTTCATCTGAGAGATGCTATGTTGCATCATGACACCCTCCACTTTAGTGTGTGATTTAATTTCACCCAGTGGAATGATGGTCTGTCTCCCATTGCCACCCGTTTCTCACAGTGCTTTCTTCTGAACAGGCATTGCTGTGGCTGAAACTTTCAGCCATATCCGGGGCATCTACAATGCCAGCCTCAAGAAGTACTGTCTCATCACCTTCTCCCTCTTTGGTTTCGCTCTGGGATTTTACCTGCTGCTCAAAGGGCTGGGAGTGGACCTCCTATGGACTTTGGAGAAAGCCAAGAGATGGTGTGAGCGGCCGGAATGGGTCCACCTTGACACCACACCATTTGCCAGCCTCTTCAAAAACCTGGGGACTCTCTTTGGGTTGGGGCTGGCCCTCAACTCCAGCATGTACCGGGAGAGCTGCAGGGGAGGACTGAGCAAATCCATCCCGTTCCGCCTTGCCTGCATCGTGTCTTCACTGGTCCTCCTGCACTTCTTTGACACTTTGAAACCTCCATCTCAGATCGAACTCGTCTTCTATGCTTTGTCTTTCTGCAAGAGTGCTGCAGTTCCCTTTGCATCTGTCAGTCTCATCCCCTACTGTCTAGCCCGGGTTCTGGGCGGGACACACAAGAAGTCTTTGTAAGGCCCGCGGAGTCTTTGATATTTAAAGTCAAGGATTATGCAAAGAATTGGGAATTACCAAAGCCTTCTGCTTTCCAAGGTTGGAGGTGTTCACATCAGCCCCAGTAACCCTGTCCTTCTTTGCTTCTTAACCAAAAGGTAAATTTTTAAATGCTAGCAGGGCTGTTTGAGAAAACCTTGGGAGCTAGAAGTTGGATCATTCTGGAATTTTCCCTGAAGAACCACTTGCCATCCTCCTGTCAGATATAGAAGAGCAAGCCCAGGCCAGAGATCCTGACTGAGAATTCTCTTCCTGTGCAGAATCCTCCCAGCTGAGAAAAGAGCACAGTGCAATTGCTAGGAAGAGAAAAAAGGACCAAGAGGCACAAAAGTGTTTTGTGTGTTGAACAAACTACATGCCAAACCACATCTAAAGGACTTCAGTTATGTCTTAGTCTTTAGATAGGTCACTCTTGATAGTGGTAGACCAACTGAAAGTGTAATGAACAGCCAGTTAAAGGCAGTAATTCTGCCTCTGGCTTTTCTCCACTGGGTGCTTGTGTTACTAAATGGCTAAGGTGACTGTGTCACTGCACAAGTCGGAATATACAGACATCAACTTCTCTATCTCATCACCTCTGTTTCCTCCTTGACCTACATCTGCATTCCCTAGAATCCTCCTCTGGTTCCCTGCCCCTGCAGCTGGACCCTCAGATGTCCAGTGGGCAACTGTTTGGTGGTGCTTTTTGTAGAATTAAGTTAAACTTTGAAATCTTGGGCCAAAGGACAAGGGAGAGCCAGGATGTCTCTCTCCAGAAGGTCACTCCGATGTTACTTTTGATTCCTGAAGCAGAAATATGACTCCTTCTTCTAGCCCAAGCCAGGCAAAAACTCATTTTTAGAGTAGAAACCAGCTCCAGCCTTCCCTGATTTGCAGAGTGTATCCTCAAAACGAAAAAAGCTGTAGCTATTTATTCAGAATCCCTTGTTTTTTCTATGAACTATACATACATTCTCACCCACACCAAGCACCCTGTTCCTAACATCTTTGAAAGTAAAACTACACACGTGCAGTATTTTATTAAAACATTTTATTTAAGAATGGAATTGTGCTTATTACTCTATGTTGTTTTTATTATTTTTCTTTTTATGTGTATGGGTATTTTATCTGAATGTATGTCTGTATACCAAGTGCATGTCTGGTACTTACAGATTCCAAAAGAGGGCATTAGATTTCCTAAAACCAGAGATATAGTTGTTGTGAGCTGCCATGGTGGGTCCTGGGATTTGAACCCAGGCCTCATAGCACATGTAAAAATGTTGAGCATGGTAGTGCACATTCATAAGTACCAGCAATGGTGAGATGGGGGGTGGAGACAGGTTGGACCTGAGCTTAACTATTTTTTATATATATATATTTATTTATTATGTATGCAGTATACAGAAGAAAGCACCAGATCAAATTATAAGTGGTTGTGAGCTACCATGTGGTTGCTGGGAATTGAACTCAGGACCTCTGGAAGAACAGTCAGTGCTCTTAACCTCTGAGCCATCTCTCCAGCCCATGAGCTTAGCTCTTGAGGTGGTGTTCCAGGCCAATGAGAGATCCTGTCTCAAAAGATGGAAAATGCTTAAGAAACAACCATGAGGTTACACACACACACACACACACACACACACACACACACACACACACACAAGAAAAAAAGGACATGGTAGGAAGGGAGTTTTACTACAATTTGGCTAACAGGAGCTTTAAGGGCCCTCTTCCTGGGAGGCTGACCTAAGAGCAGTTTATATAGGAAATGGTGATTGCAGACTGATGGACATACCACTGGAGATTGTATTCAAATGACGCCCTTTTAAATCTGCAAATCTCAAGAACAAAAATCAGCTGAGCCTAAGTAGCACAGGGCACTCAGGAGGCTGAGGCAAGAGGATTCAGAGCAAGTTCAAAGCCAGGCTGAACGACACAGTGAGTGAGACTCTGTCTCAAAGTGGAATAAAAATAATTATAGGGCTGGGGAAATGACTCAGTTGTTACGGTGGTCAGGTGAGGTTACATGGGCAGGCAGACCACAAGCTGGCCTCAGTGCTGAGCTTCAGAGCTACAAAGAGAGTATTGGCCAATACTGCATACTAGTTACCAGACCACAGGTCAGCAAGAGTTGTCCTGAGATCGCATTGCAACTTGAAGAAGGGAGGGGCACAGTCACTGCCAAGTGAAACAATGGTTTGCAGGCAAGAGTGTGTGAGTGAGTGGGGACAGGACAAGACTAGTGACATCTGTCTGCAAGGGCTGGGAGACAGGTAAGCCACAGCAAGTGTATTTTATCTTGGTCCACAGTCCGACCTCCAAAGCCCTCCCCTTCACCATAACCCTGAATTGTCTGAGGCAAGAGCTGACTGATTGCTGCCCCAAACTCCTGGAATGTGTTTATTTCAGGAGGATGAGTTTTCCTACCAGTCTGGGGTTCTTCAGCAGGGGCCCTCAGCCTGTCAGAGGTTCTAATGGTTCTGGGAAGAAGGGTGTTGGTCCTCATCTGTCTGACTCAACTCCCTACTTGTTGCTCCAAACTCTGGCTCCTAGCCAGAGGATTCTAGGAGAATGTGAAGCACCCAGATTTCCGGTTGTGACTGGATCAGGACACCAGCCACAGCCAACACTCAATCTGCTTGCTTTGCAGTTCTGTCTACAGTTAACTACATCCTCTCAATGTCACTGGGGCAGTTACTATCATTTAACCTCACATCATTGGGCTTAGACATTGAAGGGCTCAGGGGCAAGTCCCAGGGGTGGTACCAGTTTAACAATCAGGCAGCCTTGACACTGGAGAGATGGTCTGGTGGTTAAGGGCACTGGCTGCTCTTTCAGAGGGTTCATTCAGTTCCCAGCACCCACATTGGTGCCTCACAGCTGCCTGTAATTCCAGTTGCAAGAAATCCTCTTTTGTCTTTCTTGGGCACTTGAACATGCTCTACAGGAGGGGATTCCTGGGTAGTAGCTAGAACCTCCAAATCACTGCTCCCAATTAATCAAGAAAGCCCCAACTTCTCTCAGCCTCTCAGAGAATACCCAACAAAGAAAAGGTGCCAAAAAGCCCATTTCCGAATTCATGGAGGCTTCTGCCGCTCCCCCCTGAAGTTGCCAGAAGCCCAACCTCCGCCTACAGAGGTCAGTGTTTGACCACACAAACCCCCCTTCTGGAACACGTCATCATCCTCTTGACTACAGGATATATAAGCTCCCTGCTTAGTTTGGCTGTGTGACTTCTTCAGCCCTGATTTCTGTGCTGGGAGCTCATCTGGGACTTGCCTTGCTCAAATAAATCAGTTCTTTTACTTTTTAAAAAATTGGGTTTGGGAGCTAGAGAGATGGCTCAGAGGTTAAGAGCACTAACTGTTCTTCCAGAGGTCCTGAGTTCAATTCTCAGCAACCACATGGTGGCTCACAACTATCTATCATGAGATCTGGTGCCCTCTTCTGGCACACAGGCATAGTGGAGGCAGAATGTTGTATACATGATAAATAAATTTTAAAAAAAAAGTAACTATGTATTGTTGTGGCCTGCATATCTGTATTACCCCCAAACTCATCTGTTGAAGCCCTAACCCCTCAATGTGATGGTATCTGGAAATGAGATGAATAAGTCATGGTGTGGATGGGCCTTTAGATAAGTTTATTGGGGGGCTGGAGAGATGGCTCAGCGGTTAAGAGCACCGTCTGCTCTTCCAGAGGACCCGGGTTCGATTCCCAGCACCCACATGGCAGCTAACAACTGTCTGTAGTTCCAGTTCCAGGCAAAACAACAAGGCAAATAAATAAATAAATAAATAAAGTTTTTAAAAAAAAAAAAAAAAAAAAAAAAAAAAAAAAAAAAAAAAAAAAAAAAAAAAAAAAAAAAAAAAAAAAAAAAAAAAAAAAAAAGAAAAGTTTATTGATGGGACACCAGAGACCTTGCCCTCTTTCCATATCAGAATACAGGCAGCCGAGTAAAACCAGACCTGACCAGCTTGATCTCTGAATGAAAAAAAAAAAAAAGAAGAAATGAAAAGGAAAGTCATGACTGCTCCTAGATGTGGTGGAGGAGAAGGTTTACTGCAAATAAAAAGAGAGAGAGCATCAGCAGAGGCAGAAACAGAGACATCTGGGAGAGCCAGAGTGAACATGACCAGACTGAGCTGTGCCTTGTTAGGAGGAGGAGGAGGGGAGAAGGGGAGGAATCTCGGATGAAGAGGGGCATCCTGCGCCAAGAGATTGGCATAGCCAAAATAGCTAAGTTATATAGGGAATCTGCAGGGAGGAGGCCAGCCCATTAGCTGGACTGCAGAGTTCAGGGTAGGGGGCTGGGTGTGCCAGCCAGGGTAGCTGGGTAGCAGGAGAGACTGAGGGACAGCCAGCGTCGGCTCTGATATGTTATACACCTCAGTTAGCCATTTGTCTCAGGTTTGACACAATCCCCTGAACTTGAACGTTGAGAATCTAACTTCGGTTAAGTCAACTAGTGTGTGGTATTTTGTCATAGCAGCTCAAGATGACTAATACGTGGGAGAACTCCTAGGCTAATGTATTGGACAATTTTCTTTGACCTGTCCAAGGTGTTCAATGGAGTTTTGTTGTTGTTGGTTTTGGTTTTTGGTCCCTCTTTCCAGTTTGTGCAAATTAGATAAAGTCCAATATCTTTTGTGTGGTTAATAAATAATAATAGAAATAAAAGAAGGTGGTGGCCGCACACACCTTTATTCTCAGCACTCAGGAGGCAGAGGGTGGTAGATCTCTGTGAGTTCTAGGCCAGCCTGGTTTACAGATCTAGTTCCAGGACAACCAAGACTGTTACAGAAAAACTCTTTCTCAAAGCAATTCACAAAGCATGAAATTTACTCATTTAAAGTATGGGGGTGGTAGTGGAGAGATGGCTCAGAGATTAAGAGCACTGGCAGTTCTTCCAGAGTTCAGTTCCTGGCAACCACATAGTGGCTCACAACCATCTATAATGAGATCCGGTGCCCTCTTCTGACATGCAGGAATATATACAGACAGAACATTGTATACATAATAAATAAATAAATCTTTTAAAATAAATAAAGTAGCAGTGGGAACTGGGGATGTATGTAACTCAGGGGTAGAGCACTTGCCTAACATGCATGAGACCCTGTATTTAATCTCCCCAAACTGCAAAAATAATAATAATTTATTTTAATGTACAGAGCTTCATGGGTAAAGGTGCCTACCTCCTGTTAGGTCTCAAACACAGACAAATGGCTGACTAAGCTTAGCGCTTGTTAACATAACACAGGGGATGCTGGCTGCCTCTTAGCACCACCAGTACCTGGTGTTCAGGTGGAAGTCCTACCTCGGCCCCGCCTGTCTCTCCAGACCCCGCCTCTGAGAAAGCCCAGCGCTTGTTAACATAACACAGGGGATGCTGGCTGCCTCTCAGCAACACCAGTACCTGGTGTTCTGGTGGAAGTCCTACCTCGGCCCCGCCTGTCTCTCCAGACCCCGCCTCTGAGAAAGCCCAGCAAGCAGTGGCTCCATCCTGGAGGGTATTTAAGGTCCAGCTCAAAGCCCTGCCTCATGATTTCTCCTCCTCCCGAGACCACCCAGGAATGCTGTGCTCAGATTAAACCAGGATTTATTAATCTGGCCTGATGTGATTTATTGCAAGCACGGAGTTACCCACTACCAGGGAGTTTATTTTTACTTTTCCCCTGGAATACTCCGCCCCCTTCCCCTGAACTCTCCAGTCCAAACTATGCTTCACCCCCCCAGCTTCTCCTGCCCTATACTGGCCGCCTAGCTTCTTGTCATCCGCCCCTCTCCCTTCCCCCTTTCCTCACAGGGCTGTGGTCCTGCAGGCAAGATCCCATCCGGAGGATCCACACACCTCCTCCTCTGAGGCTGTCTCACATATCTATAATAACTGTCTCCATGTTTTAGGAGTCATGGCCCATTTTCTTTCTTTCTCCCGACAGCTAGAGTTCAATCCCCAGGACACACATGGTAGGAGAGAATCTACTCCTTCTGGTTGTCCTCTGCCCTTAAACATCTCCTGGCTGGCATGTGTGAATGTGTGAGCTCACACATATACACACACTAAAATACAGAAATGTAAATTTTGTTTGTTTGTTTTGTTTCAAGACAGAGTTTCTCTATGTAGCTTTGAGCCTGTCCTGGAACTCCATCTGTAGACCAGGCTGGCCTGGAACTCACAGAGATCTGCCAGCCTTTGCCTCCTGCGCACAGGGATTAAAGGCATGCACCACCTCTACTGGGCAAAAATGTGAATTTTTTTTAAAGAAAAGATTTTTAAAACCTACATAAACCTATGGATTAGTTGGGGTTACTAATCCATAATGAAACATTATGACTAAAGGCAATTTAGAGAGGAAAGAGTTAATTTCCCTCACAGTTCCATATAACAGTTCATCATCAAGAGCAGGTTCTGGAGGCAGGAGCTGATGCAGAGGCCATGGAGGGTGCTGCTTACTGGATTGCTCCCCATGGCTTGCTCAGCCTGCTTTCTCATAGAATCATAGAATCCAGGACTCCACCTGCCCGGGTATAACATCACCCACAGTGGCGTGGGCTCTCCCCCATCAATCACCAATTAAGAAAATGCACTACAGGCCTGCCTTCGGTCTGTTCTTATAGAGACATTTTTTTTTAAATTGAGGCTCCCTTCTCTCACATGACCTTAGCTTGTGTCAAATTGACATAAAGTTGTCCAGCACAGACAAGTTTTGATGTTAGTAATTTGTTCTTTTGTTTTGTGTTTGTTTCGTTTTTGAGACAGGGTCTCACTGTGTAACCTTGGCTGGTCTGAGACTTGCTATGTTGACCAGGCTGACACCAAATTCACAGAGATCCATCTGCCTCTATATCCTAAATGCTAGGATTAGGGCCTGCACCACCATGTTACAGACAAGAATGTTTCACTGTAGGGCTATGATTCACTTTGTTGGCTTATGACTCAGTTGGTGGATGTTTGAGTTGCTTCCACTCTGAGCTTATTGTGAATAACACTGCTAGGAATATTTGCCCAGCTATATAATGGCATGTGTCTTGGGAGTATCCTTAGGAGTGGAAATACCTGGTCCTATATTTAACCTTGTAAGGAACTGCCAGCCTGTCTGTGGTTTTGCCTCCTCTCTAAATTTTCTGGACCACACCTACATCAGGACTCTTCCTTCTTCTTTGCTTTGTAAAAGATTGGACAAGAAATCCAATGTGAATTCCTCCTTTGTCACCGGCAATGGATTTGCTATGAGGACAAGGCCATTTCATTTGAGGGCCCATCTGGACATTTGAAGTTCCAGCCCTAATCAACTGAGCAGCTATTTGTTACCTGCTAGAAGATGCAAACTGTTGGTTGAAACCTATCACTTTATGCAGTCAAGGTATTTCTGGCTCATCTGGCCCAGCCTAGCCCCAAGGTCTGGACATGACCACAGCTGCTTACTTCCAAATAATCACACAAAGGCTTATATTACTTACAAACTGTTTGCCTATGGCTCAGGCACATCGCCAGCCAACTCTTATAACTCAACTCAACCCATTTTTATTGATCTATGTATTGCCATGTGGCTCTTCGGCTTTCCCTGTGTTTTATTACATCTTGCTTTTTTTTTTTTTTTTTTTTTTTTTTTTTTTTTTTTTTTTTTTTTTTTTTTTTTTTTTTTTTTTTTTTTGAGTGGCAGCCTTGGCCTCCCTTGACTGCCTCCTCCTTTATCTCAGCTTGGAATTCCCACCTGCCTCTGAGCTGCCTTGCCAGAGCCAAAACAGTTTCTTTATTAACTAATAATAAAGCATATTTACATCTCACATCATCTTTAGCTGCTTGGTTATTGATATTTATTGATTTATTATCTATACTATTGTTACTTGGACTTTCTCTGGGGAGATGTGAAGAGCTATCTGCTCCCCACCAATGACTGACCAAAGCATGATTCCGCTGAAGACCAACTTGGAAGAACTGGTGTGTTTGTTAGGCTTACTCACAAAGCATGTTACAGGAGTGTAGGTGACAGCCAAACAGCCACAGTACCAGAAACTCTCACCCCAGAATGAATGACTACAACCACATAGCTGCATAGAGGGAGCCCTCCTTCAGCTAACCATCCACATTCTGTACACTCTATCACCTCCCCCAAGACCAACTGTGCTCGGGTGGAAACGCGTGGATGGAAGAGGGCTGCGGAAAGGAGCAGCTGGACTGTTGATTGAGTGTCCCCATCCCTCCTCTGTGACCGTACCAACAGGCCTAGGAGTCACTGCTGCTCTGATGAAGACCGTAATGATGCTCTGCCTGGAGGACAGTATTCTACTACTCCTGTCTCTCCAAGGGTAAGAAGAACAAAATTCCTTTATCTTTTCTGTAGATTGATTTTAGCTTCCTTGACTGAGATGGGTCATCTTCTAGTGGTGTAAATTTCATCTTCCTTCTTCCCTTAAAATCTGGGATCCACTGGATCCACCTTTACCTTCAAAGGATATAATTTGGCTTAATTGATTTAATAACCCAAGTGGCATAAATTAACTTTCTTTTTTTTTTGATTGAGTAATAGCTGTCCTCGCTATTAATTTGACTGGATTTGGATTCACCTAGGAGATACATCTCAAGGTGTTTCCAGAGAGGTTTAACTGAAAGACTCACCCTGTGTTTGAAAGGCACTATCCCTGGGCTGGTATCTAATGAGCAAAACAAGAGTCTAAAGAAATGGATGCCTGGGTAAAAGTGCCTGCAAGGATCTGAGTTTGACTCCCCAGGATCTGTGTAAGATCAGACTTAGTGATGCATTTCTGTAAATTTGGTGTTCCTAGATTGAGATGGAAGGCAGAGACAGCAAATTTCCTAGGAGCTAGTGGGCCAGATAACCTGGTGTGTACAGAAGCGAACAGAAAGAGACCCTGTCTCAAATAAGGTAAAAGCTAAAGACGGACACCTGAGGTTGTCCCCTGACCTCCATATATATGTACACCGTGCCCTTTAGGTGCCCACATTCACATACAATATGTACACGTGCACACACGCTTGCACACACACACAAGACTTTTGTGTGGAGACAGGGTAGCTCTGACTGTCCTTGAACTCGCTCTGTTGACCAGGCTGGCAGAGCACCTGCTTCTGCCTCCTAAGTGCTAGGATTGAAGGCATGTATCCACTCTCTTCTGGGGCTATTTTTTTTAAACTTTATTTATTTATTTATTTATTTGCCTTGGTGTTTGCCTGGAACTGGAACTACAGACAGTTGTTAGCTGCCATGTGGGTGCTGGGAATCGAACCCGGGTCCTCTGGAAGAGCAGACAGTGCTCTTAACCGCTGAGCCATCTCTACAGCCCTGGCTAAATTTTTAAGAGAAGAAAAAGAGGAGAAAGTGAGTCTGGCACCAGCATTCATCTCTCTCTGCTTCCTGACATGATGTGATCCTTCACTTTACCATTAATACTACCAACCTTCCTTGAATGAAGGACCACACCCTCAAACCATCATTCACAATAAACCCTCCCTCAAGTTGCTTTTTGTTAGGCTTTCTGACACAGCAATGGGAAAATAACTAATATAGACCATGTCTTTAAACCACCAAGGCCTTCCTTATCCGTCCATTTCACCCTCCCTACAGCTGCAGTTGAAAACCACCGTGGCACCACTACAGAGGGCTCCTTTGTACTGAAGCCTGGGGTAGGATCCTGACAGGTATCAGAGTGGATTCAAAGATGTGAATATGATAACGCCAATCTTTGCCAGGCTCTCTACACTTGATTAGCAGTCTATTGGCCACAGTCAGTACCAACATATCTCTAGAAATAGGGCCTTCTTTATTTCCAAAGCCATGAGAGATGCATGTGTCTAGAAACCTACAAGGAGCAACTGACTCCCGGCATAAGTCCATCGGACTGGAAAGTAATTCCTGTTTCACCTGTGTATGGGGGCGGGGCTGAAGTCAACCCATTTTAAGAAACATAGAAGACTTGGGGGGCTTCCTGTTCTTTGGGATCTCTTTTTATCTGCTGGGATTTAGGACTCCCTTTCCATTATGGGTTTTTTGGGGATAGCTATAATGCTTAGTCCTAAGAGAGAGACCGGGAGGGAGAATGGGTTTGAAAAGAAGTAAGGGGGGGCTGGAGAGATGGCTCAGAGGTTAAGAGCACTGACTTCCAGTGCTGTTCTTCCAGAGGACCTGAGTTCAATTCCCAGCAAAACCACATGGTGGCTCACAACCATCTATGATGAGGTCCGGTGCCCTCTTCTGCAAAACTGTATGCATAATAAATAAATAAATCTTTAAAAAAAAAGAAAAGAAAAGAAGTAAGGGAGTGATGGAGGAGAGCAGGCAAAGTTAGGAAGTCTTCAGTGGATCCAAATGCATTGCTACCCAAGTTGTTTGCTGCCCTGTGCTTAAAAACTTCTGCCTCGGGCTGGAGAGATGGCTCAGAGGTTAAGAGCACTGACTGCTCTTCCAGAGGTCCAGGGTTCAATTCCCAGCAACCACATGGTGGCTCACAGCCATCTATAATGCGATCTGGTACACTCTTCTGTACACTGTATATACATAATAAATAAATATTTTTTTTAAAAAAAAAACTTCTGCCTCCTGTACACTAGGCCAGCACTCTACTATTGATCTACTTAGTCATCCTCTCAAGTTTTATTTGGGGTGAAGCCCCCTGGGAAACCGGGGTTAGAAGAGATAAAGCTGGGCTGGAGAAATGGCTCAGTGGTTAAGAGCACCGTCTGCTCTTCCAGAGGACCCGGGTTCGATTCCCAGCACCCACATGGCAGCTAACAACTGTCTGTAGTTCCAGTTCCAGGCAAACACCAAGGCAAATAAATAAATAAATAAAGTTTAAAAAAAAAATCTAAAAAAAATAAAAAAAAAAAAAAAAAAAAAAAAAAAAAAAAAAAAAAAAAAAAAAAAAAAAAAAAAAAAAAAAAAAAAAAAAAGAAGAGATAAAGCTAAAACATTCCATTGCCTTTAGGTAAGGAAAGCCTCACAGCATTGCCTAAATACCATCACGTCTATACAAAATGTCTTAAAACAAAAACTCAAATAAAAAACCAGTGATTACCAAACAACAGGTGCTTCCTCCATAAGGACACTTTTGTATGAGGGGACATTGCTGACAGAAGCCCCTTGTCACAGACAATGATAGGCCCTGAAACAGCCATGATTCCAGGGCTGAAACACCTAGAATAAATCAATGAGAAGAGAAGATCCTATCCATTTACCTGAATCAACTCTCTCTCTGTGTTTCTCTCTGTGTGTCTGTCTGTCTCTCTCTTTCTAAGATTTTATTACACTTTATTTATTTATTGTGTGTATGGGAAGCAGGCACATAACGCATCACCCATCTGGAAGATAAAAAGCAAGTTGTGGGAGTTGATTCTTTCCTTCCACCATGTGAGTCCCAGGGTCAAATGAGGCTTTCGGGGCGGGGCAATTATCTCTGTCCAATGTACGCTCTTGCCAGCTCTTTCTTTTTTTTTTTTTTTTTTTTAAACTTTATTTATTTATTATTTATTTATTTATTTGCCTTGGTGTTTTGCCTGGAACTGGAACTACAGACAGTTGTTAGCTGCCATGTGGGTGCTGGGAATCGAACCCGGGTCCTGTGGAAGAGCAGACGGTGCTCTTAACCGCTGAGCCATCTCTCCAGCCCCGCCAGCTCTTTCTTTAAAGGCAGAGTTTCATGTAGCCCAACTGGGATGGGAGGAATCACACTCCCTACGTAGCTCAAGAGGACCTTGAACTTGTGAGCAGAAGAAAGTAGGGGTTGTCCTTGGAGTTGACAAAACAACCTTCTCCAGTTTTTTATGTGGGAGAATTATTGCTCTAAATTTGAAAATATTTCACCCGATCGTTTAGCTGTTAAAGCACCAGAATCTCTGCATCTCTGTTAATATAAGTAAAGCCTCTGTGAGGTCCAGGGTCAGAGCCCCTGATGCTGACTGTCTACTGTTACCCATAGATGCAGACAGCTCTGGACTCCAGATAGACTGAACATCTCTGCCAAAGTTTGGGTGAGATGGGCCAAGTCTGACAGAGCCAGCTATTGGAGAAGTTAGCGAGAGAGATCAGCTGTCTCCCCAGAGGCTCTGGATATACTTACACTGTTGTTAAAGTCACCAAGGAGAGGACTCAAAACAAACATCACGTAGTTAAGACAAACTCCATGTAGCGCTGCTTAGATTTGACTTCTCAGAGAGAGACCGAGGAGCTCAAATATGGACTGTCCTTCCTTCCTCTTCTCCCTCCTTCCCTCCCTCCCTCCCTCCCTCCCTCCTTCCTTCTTTCCCTTCCTTCTATGGCCAGCCTAGCCTGGTTTAGAACTTGCCATCCTCCTGCCTCACCCTCCTAATTGCTGGGATTACAGTGGTAAGATACCATACCTAATTTACTTTCTCTTTTCTTCTCTTCTCCCTCTCTCCTTCTTCCTCCCCCCTCCTCTCCCCTCCCCCCATCCCCTCTACCCACTCCCTTTTATTTACAGTGCTGGGAACTGAATCCAGGGCCTTGTAAATGCTGGGCAAGTATTCTACCACTGAGCTCTCTTAGGCTGTCATACTACCACAATGTTGAGCATCCACAGTGCTTTAATAAATGTGTTTTAATTTCCATCAGTTACTAATGAGGAGATCCCAATGTAATTGTCTTTTCTTGTCTAAATTAAGGTTGAAGGAAAATAAAAACAACAACTCCCGAGCCGAATACTGTGTGACATTAAAAATTCCCTAGAGCTGGGTGCTAGTGGTACACGCCTTTAATCTTAGCACTTAGGAGGCCCAGGCAGGTGGAGCTCTGTAAGTTCAAGGCTAGCCTGGTCTACAGAGTGACCTCCAGGATAGCCAGGGATACACAGAGAAACCCTGTCTCAGGGGGAAAAAAAGAATTTCCTCAAAAATTTATCTCTAGCTTACTGAATAAACATCAAATAAGAACATTTCTCCCAGTGAACATGTGCTTGTTTTCTGGTTGTTGTTTTTTTAATTTTTTAATTTTTATGTGAATTGGTGTTTTGCCTGCATGTATAACTGTGTAACGGTGTCAGATCTTGGAATTACAGACAGTTGTTAGCTGTCATGTGGATGCTGGGAATCAAACTCAGGTCCTCTGGAAGAACAGTCAGTGCTCTTAACTGCTGAGCCATCTCTCCAGCCCCTGTTTTCTGGTTGTTAAATATTAACTCATATTCAGGATATATTACTTTAAAGAGCAGGATATAGGCAAGCTGGTAGAGCACTTGAGTAACATGTAGGAAGCTCTGTGTTTCAGCTTCAGTGTCATAAAAAAATTCAAGCGGTGACAGATACTGTAGCTCGGCCCTTGGGAGGTGAGGACAGGAAATCACAACTTCAAGGTGACACTCAGCCTCCCAGGAAGTTTGGGGTCAGCCTAAACTATGTGAAAGCCTGTCTGAAAATAAATAAATAAATAAATAAGTGCTGGGGAGATGGCTCACTGTGTAAAGGATCTTGTCCTCAGGCTCCAGTTTGAACCCCAGGACCCACATAGTGGAAGAAAAAAATCTGATTTCCACAAATTGTCCTCTGGCCCCCACATTCCACTGTGGTATGCACACCTATATATTACTCAATAAAATGTAATAAAAATTTTAAACAGAGAAAGGAGAGATGGAGCAGAGGTTAGGGGCACTGGTGGCTCTTCCAGAAGACCCAAGTTTGATTCCCAGTAAGCACAAGGCGATCACAACCGTCAGGCAGTTCTTCCCTGATCATTCCTGCACTGACACACACTTTCTAATGATCTTGTCAATTCTGATAATCCAGTCCATCAGAACCAGCAAGACTACACGGCTGGGGGCTGGAGAGATGGCTCAGAGGTTAAGAGCATTGACTGTTCTTCCAGAGGTCCTCAGTTCAAATCCCAGCATCCACATGGTGGCTCACAACCATCTATAATGACATCTGGTACTCTCTTCTGTATACTGTATACATAATTAATAAATAAATCTCAAAAAAAAAAGACTACACACTCTCTGAGCCTGAGAGCAGAGTCCTGGGACTGCTTAGGCCCCTATGCCATAAGGATCAAACTGTTCCCTTATCTGGCATTTGGACCCTCTCCAGTGTTTTATAAATAGAACATGACTTTCTTTGTAAAAATTACATTTTTCCCTTTTTTGGGTTATTATTACCTTGGGTATAGTCCCTAAAATTAGTGGGTCAAAGGTTTGAAGTTGCGCAGCTCTTAGTTCCCATTCGTCAGAACATTCTCCAGGCAGATAGTGCTATGTTTGAGGATTTGATTTTTTATTTTTCAATACTGTATTTTGTGTGTGTGTGTCTGTGTGGTTTTTCAAAAACCAGGTTTCTCTTTAATCTGAATCTTCTGGAAGTTGCCTTATAGACCAGTCTGTAGATCAGGCTCACCTGGAGCTCAGAAAACCTCCTGCCTCTGCCTCTTGGCATTAGAATTAAAGGTGCTAGCCACTAAATCCCTTTTTCCAAATTTTTATTATTTATTCATGTTTTAGGTATAAGTACTCTGTCTACAAGCCACAGAGGCTTCAGATCCTCTTGTAGACGGTTGTGAGCCATCGTGTAGGTGCTGGGAATCGAACCCAGAATCTCTGGGAATGCAGCCAGTGCTCTTAACTGCTGAGCCATCTCTCCAGCCCTGTTGTATCCATTTTTGAGACCCACATGACTTCAGGGTTTTTTTAGGCTCCTACATGGTGGGACTTTTGCCAGCTTTTCCTAAATTTCCACAGAAATTCAGGCATTTTGAATGTTTGACCAGTTCCCCACCCCCCCAAAAAAAAACCACAAAATAAAATTAACTTCATTTCTCCTTCCTCTTCTCTCCTCTTCCTCTCTTCTTTCAATGGAGAAAAGAAGTTGAAAAATGTCAAAATAACAGCAACACAGTGATGTCAGTCACAGGACTCTTCTTGTGGTTGCACAGGAACCGGCTCCTGCTAGCTTAGAGAGACCAGCTGTTGACCCCTAACACACACACACACACACACACACACACACACACACACACGCTCACACACACCACCAAATACACACACAACAGACATACACCGCACACACACATACATATACACACACCACCAAATACCCACACAACAGACATACACCGCACACACATATACACGCACCACCAAATACCCACACATTCACACACAACACACACACATACACACACCACTCATACACACACACACAAACACACTGTGTAAGGATGTCAGATCTTGGAATTACAGACAGTTGTTAGCTGCCATGTGGGTGCTGGGAATCGAACCCAGAACCTCTGGGAAAGCAGCCAGTGCTCTTAACCACTGAGCCATCTCTCCAGCCCCTCTTTCTTTCTTGTTTTAATATCAATGAAGAATTTTTGAAAGTTTTTTTTTTACCTGTTTTATGTGTGTGTGCATGTTGGCACTCAGGTATGTGTGCCACGGTGCACATGAGGGCAACTTGCTGCAGTCGGTCCTCTCCTACGACGTGGATTCCAGGCAATTTGGGTCATCAGGATTGGCACAAGTGTCTTTACCCAGCTGGGAGCCATCTCACCAGCTCAGTTGTTACTATCCTGGAAACTTTACATAAAAGAAGCACAAATATAACACACAGACTTTCTTAAGTTCCTGACCCTGAAGCCTGTTCATGGACTTCATTTTCAAAAGTGGCAATGATTTCCAAAAACAGACTCATTTTTTTATGTGCATCCTACAAATGCTGCCTTCTCACAGTCTTTATATTTTATAAAGTAATTAATTCTGCCAGTTAAAGGCTCCCTGAAATCAGCCAGGCGGTGGTGGCATGCGCCTTTAATCCCAGCATTCTGGGGGCATGTGAATTTGAGGCCAGCTTGGTCTACACAGTTCCAGGACAGGCAGGGCTATACAAAGAAATCCTTTCTCAAAAAAAGCAAAAACAAATAAACAAGCAAACAGCTACTTGGAATTAAATGAGCATAAACACGGAGGCTTTGCCTTCACAGCTAAGGGAGCTGCGGAAGTAAATGCAAGGAAGAAAAGTGAACTGGAGACATGGCTCAGCAACTAAGGACACTTGCTGCTCTTGCAGAGACCCAGGTTTGACGCCCAGCGCTGACACTGAAGCTCACAAACAAGTGGATCTCTGTGAGTTTAAGGCCAGCCTGGTCTACAGAATGAGTTCCAGGACAACCAGGGTTACACAGAAAAACTCTGTTTGGGAATGGGGAGATGGTCCCATAGGTCCATAGGGAGTGGCAATATTAGGAGGTGTCTCCTTGTTGAGGTAAATGTGGCTTTATTGGAGGAGGCATGTGTAGTTGTTTGTTTTTCTCTTTTGGAATCCTGCCACCCAGCTCCTAAATAAATCACAGACAGAGGCTTATTCTTATTTATAAATGTCCAGCCTTAGCTTGGCTTGTTTCTTGCCAACTTCTCTTAACCTTAAATTGTCCCATCTACCTCTTGCCTCTGGGCTTTTCCTTTTCTATTCCTGTGTATCTTTCTTTGTTTCTTACTCTGTGACTTCCCAGTTGTGTAACAGCCCGGTGGCTGACCCTTTGCTTCTTTCTCCTATTTATACTCTCTGCCTTCCAGCCCTGCCTATTTGTCTCTCTTGCCTCACTATTGGTCCTTGATGGTCTTTATTAGACCATCAGGTGTTTTAGACAAAGTAACACAGCTTCACAGAGTTAAACAAATGCAGTATAAACAAAAGCAACACATCTTTGCATCATTAAACAAATGTTCCACAGAATAAACAAATGTAACACACCTTAAATAATATTCTACAACATGTGTATTGAAGAGAGAAAACTTAGCTCAAGAAACTCCATTTTGCAATCTAGTAGCTATTTTATAAAAAGGTAAAATAAAGTTTAGTTTCTCATTTCTGGCAAGGGGGGGTGCTGCCCATGTCTGGGAGAAGAATAGTCATGCCTGATCAGTCCTGGGAAAAGAACATGTCCTAAAAGAATGGACCTAGCAGAAGGCCTCCCCAGTTCTGAGAGAAGAATACCTGCCCAGCTCTGAGAGATTAGCCAAGACATCAGCCCAGGTCTGGGAAAAGAATAGACTCTCACTTGACTAGTTCTAGGAAAAAACAGCCATACCAGGTAGGGTCCTGGTGGAGTCCATCCAGGTGGGGTCCAAAGATACTCTGGGGCAGAAAGACCCTAAGCACGAGCCAATCAATAGCACACCAGCACTGTACCCCCAAGCAACCAACTTTGTTGTAGCTTTTTCCTATTAAAAAATCCCTTGTAGTTAAGGGCACCAGCTACTTCCTGCTCTGTTGTCACAGAAGCTTGAAGTATGCTCCCTGCCTGGCTCGTATTGTGCTGCCAATAAACCTTGCTGTTTGCATTCCAGACATTTCTGGCTTCGGTGGTCTCTCTGAGGGTCAAGCTCTGGATACAACATGTATCACTTGGGGATGGGTTTTGAGGTCTGAGGCGCTCAAACAAGGCCTAATAGCTCTGTTTCTTGCTGCTGCCTGCAGATCAAGACACATCATTCTCAGCTCCTTCTCCAGCATGTCGCTGTGCTTCCCACCATGACGATAATGGACTAAACTTCTGAACTATAAGCCAGCCCCAGTTAAATGCTTTCCTATATAAGAGTTTTTGTAGTCGGGGTCTAGAAAGATGGCTCAGAAGTTGAGTACTGCTTTTCCAAAGGTCCTGAGTTCAATTCCCAGCAACCATCTGTAATGATGTTTGGAACTCTCTTCTGGCCTGCAGGCACAGAACACTATATACATAATAAATAAATAAGTTTTAAACTTTTTTTTAAAGTTTCCGTGATCATAGTGTCTCTTCACAGCAATAGAAACCCTAACTAAGACAGGAGGTGTGGGGTTTGAGGTTTCAAAATTCCATATCAGGCCTAGCCTCCCTCACCTCTCCCCTCCCCTCCTCTCCCCCTCCCCCTCCCTTTCCAATTCTTTAGCCTTCAGATCAGGATGTAGTTCTCAATTACTGCTCTAGGACCATATCTGCCACCATGCTCCTCCGCATGACAATAGACTGAGTTCCTAAAACAGTAAGCAAGCCCCCAGTTAAATGTTTTCCTTTATAAGAGTTGCTGTGGTCATGGTGTTTCTTCACAGCAATAGAAACTCTAAGACGGTACCTATATGTGATATTTTGAATGTATTTGGGCCCCATAATCTCATAGGGAGTGTTATTATTAGGAGCTTTGTTGGAGTGGGTATGGTCTTGGTAGAGGAATCATGTCATTGTGGGGGTAGGCTTTGAGGTTTCTTATGCTCAGGATATTGCCCAATGAGTTAGTTGACTTCCTGTTGTTGCCTGCAAGATATAGCTCTCTGCTCCCTGCATGCTGCCATGCTTCCCTTCATGGTCATAATGGACTGAGTCTCTGAAACTGTAAGCAAACCACCCTCAATTAAATGTTTTCTTTATAAGACTTTCCGTGGTCATGGTGTCTCTTCACAACAATAGACCCCCTAGCTAAGACACCATACATATAAACTAGAAGCAATTCAAAGGAGAAGGAAAGAAGAAAGCATCCCACTGCTGTGGCACACACCTTTAATCCCAGCGCTTGGGAGGCAGAGGCAAGAGGATCCATGTGAGTTCACCAGGCCAGCCTGGTCTAAAGAGCTAGTTCCAGGACAGCCAGGGCTACACAAAGAAACTGTCTCAACACACACACATACACACACGAGTGCACACACATGTGCACAAGCATGCACACAAAATATATCTGCCGTACCTATTCATTAAATGAACACAAAAGAATCCAAAGGAGCTTCGGAAGCTGAGAAGATGTGTAATGCTTGCTGAATTACCCAGCACTGTTTGGAGACTCTGAGCTTACTATGTGGTGGAGTAAGGGACATAAAATATCCATGAATCAGTGATTCCATGGCACCACCTAAGCTCAGTGTCATTGAAGGCCGGGTACCAGAAATAAAGATTGGAGAAAGTCTGAAACTCCTTAAGGATAAAAATGATGATGCCAAGCTAAGCAACACACATCTGGAGCCCTGGCTATTTGGGTTGTCTGGGCAGGACAGTGGAGTTCAGAATTCAAGGTCAGGCTGGACAATATGGCAGTACTCCCATTGAAAGAAAGAGGGAGAGAACCTGGGGAGAAAGTCCAGTCCATAAAGCATTTGCCATGCAAGCCACGAGGACCTGTGCACACATTTGTGCCACTACGCACAGGAATATGTACACATATATACACATACACACTCACAGAAAGAAAGGAGGGTGGGGGGAGGGAGGGAGAGGGAAAATAATGTCCAGAAGTCTACAATTTGTTCCCTGTCAGCCTGCTTGTGTTTTGAAAATCTATGTTCCACATTCTAAGAACCAGGAAACCATGCCTACCTAACTGGACAAGGGCTCTTTCATTCTTGTTACTTCTTTTATTTAATTAGTTAATTAATTAATTAACTTGGAGACAGGGTCCAGACTGGCTCTCATCAACTAAGCCAAGTGAGCTGCATCTAACCCTTCCACACTCCAGCCTGAGGCCTGAGCATGTACAGGCTCACAGCGCCCTCTGCTGTTATATCACAAGGGACGGGCTGTTGGGACTGACATGGCTAAAGGATCCTGATCTGGGTCTGTAAAGTTGAAATAACTGAAACATTGTAGCCAGAAGTTTCTGTCCCGCCTGCCAGTCCCCGGACCCGCAGTCTTGCAGCTGCTTCGCCCCAGATAATCATACAAAGGCTTATATTAATTACAAACTGTTTGGTCTATGGTTCAGGCTCATTACCAACTAGCTCTTACAACTTAGCCCATTATTATTAATCTGTGAATTGCCTCGTGGCTGGGTGGCTTTACCTGTGTTCCATTACATCTTGCTTTCTGGGCTACAGGCTGTAGTGCTCCTTGACTCCGCCCATCTAACTTTATGCTGCGCCACAGGATGCTCACTTAGATCACAACCTGGTGCAATTGAAGCAACGGAAACCAAAGGCCTGAACTTGGCTACAGCGACGATTTTTCAGCCTTTCTGCAGAAAGAGGAGCCAGCCGGCCTGTTTACAGAGTTTGGTCTGTTCAGCACTAATGGTCAGAATGCTGGAAATCAGAGACTAAACCTTCCCCAGGCCTCATGATGCACCACCACAGCTCCCCCTCCCCCATGCCCTCTTCTCTGTCATAATATTTTCTGCCTCCATGTTCTTTTAATTTTCTTTTTCTTTTTTGCCAAAATCTCCCTAGGGGGTCCACCATTTCTTGAGGTACTGCGATACCAACTGTACTCACTGAGTGGATGGAGCAAACTCCTATGCCAACTTCTACTTCCAAAAATCCATTTAATATATTGTCCTCAGGTTTGGGAAGAGGTGGTACATGCCTTTAATCCCAGCACTCTGGAGACAGAGGCAGGTGGATCTCTATGAGTTTTTAGCTAGCCTGGTTAGGCAGAGCTGTTACACAAAGAAACTTTGTCTCAAAAAACAAAACCAATCAAAACAACAAAAAAAATGTCTTCAGATAACAGACATGCTGTAGAATAATCCTTTTGTTTGATGTAAATATGTATTACTCTCTGGTTAATAATAAAGCTGATTGGTCTATAGCAAGGCAGGATAAAGTTAGACAGGACAATCAAACTGAAGACTGGGATGAAGAAGAGCTGAGTCTAGAGAGACATACCTGAGCCACCCAAGAAGCAAGATGCCAGAGGACCAGTAAAACCACAGCCACATGGAAATACACAGATTAATAGAAATGAGTTAATTTAAATGTAAGGGCTAGTTAATAATAGGCCCAAGGTTTCACCAGAACATTCAATAATTAGTATAAGCTTCTGTGTGTTTATTTGGGACTGAGCAGTCAGGACGAAAAGCTCCATCTCCTTTTACAAGAGCATATCAGATATTAAACTGATAAGAACAGATACTATTCTTGGTCTTAGCCAAAAGGCTGAGAAGCCATTTCCCCCACCCACCAAAAAAAATTATTTTATGTGTAGGAGTATTTTGTGTGAACATATGTATAGGCACCATGCATGTGCCCTGGTGTCAATGGAGGTAAAAAGAGGATATTGAATCTCTGGAACACAAGTCATAGATGGTTATGAGCTACCTTGTGGATGCTGAGAACCAAACCCCAGCCCTCTGCAAGAGCAACAAGTGTTCTTAACAGATGAGCTGTCTCTCTGGTAATTCTTTTTTGTTTGTTCGGTTTTTGAGACAGTCTCTGTGAAGCCCCTGGCTGTCCTGGAACTTGACCTGCAGACCAGGCTGGCCTCAAACTCAGAAATCCACCTACCACTGCCTCCCAAGTACTGAGATTAAAGGTGTGAGCCACTGTGCCTAGGCCAGCACACCCAGCTATATCTCTGGTATTTTTTTTTTAATGTTCTGACACTACAGAATTTTGAGAGTTTCCTCCTGCCTTTCTTTCTTTTCTATAGGTCTTTCTTCTCCCCAGCTACCTTAAGAACAGGGTTTACCACTGTGTCACCACTGAGCCCAGGACTTTTGGACATACCGACACATGCTAGGTTAGTTCTTAATAAACATCTTGAGAAAATAAGCAAATGAATTCCAGGCTCAGTCGTTATAAACACAAATGAAAGTTGCCTTGGACAAGAAGCCTTTCTGTCTATGGAAGTGTTCTTTCTGAAACTCATTGGCTTTATTTATTTATTTGGTCTTTGGAGATGGAGATTCTCTGGGTAGCCCTGGTTGCCTTCATACTTACTCTGTAGACCAGGCTGACCTGGAACTCAGATGACCCACCTCTGCCTCTCAAGTGCTGGAATTAAAGGTGTCTACCACCACTACTGGACTGGCTATGTTTTGGTTTGCCAAAAGTTACATGTTTACCACTTACTTGATATTCTGAAGTGTGTGTACACTGTAGAAGGGCTCAGTGAGCTTTTGTATATGTGACCCAACTTGAATCATTATTTTTGTGGTCACAATATTTACAATCTATTCTCTTATAGATCTTAACAATCCAGCAGTGTTGAGAGTGTGGCTTGATGCCTAGCAAGTGTCAAGATCTGGGATTGATCCCCAGTGCACCTCCCCACTCTACCCCCCAAAAATAAAAAGCACAGTGTTTTTTGAAACAGGGTTTTCCTCTGTGTAACTGCGATAACTATCCTGGAACTTATTCTGTAGATCAGGCTGCCCTCAAACTCACAATGTTCTCAAGGGCTGGGATTAAAGGTGCATGTTACCTTCACCTGTGGGCTACAGAGCTCTTTTTTTTTTACTTTTTTTTTCAGATTCATTTACTTTTATGTGCATTGGTGTTTTGCCTGCATGTATGTCTGTGTGAGGGTGTTGGATCCTCTGGAATTAGAGTTACAGACAGTTGTGAGCTGCTAAGTGGGTGCTGAGAATTGAACCCTGGCCACCTGAAAGAGCAGCCAGTGCTCTTAACCACTGAGCCATCTCTCCAGCCCCACAATTTGAAGTGGGAGGGGCTACATTTAATTCAGATGTTTGTTTTTTGTTGTTTTATTTTGCTTTTTTTTTGTTTGTTTTTTCTAGACAGGGTTTCTTTGTGTAGGCTATCCTGGAACTAACTGTGTAGCTGGCCTCAAACTCAGATCTGCCTGCAGAAGCTTCCTAAATGCTGGAACTAAAGGTGTGGGCCACCACCATCCAGCAACTGGAGAGGTCTTAGACTATTCTTCCTTCAATTTTTTTTTTTTTTCTGAACATGCTGACTTACATCTTTAATCCCAGCACTTGGGAGGCAGATATTTGAATTTGAGGCCAACCTGGTCTAAATAAATTCCAGACTACATAGTGAGACCCTCTCTCAAAAATAAATAAATAAGGTGTGAGTGTACCCATTCATGTGTGTGTTGTGTCTTCGTGTGTATGTGTCTGTGTGTGTACATGTGTGTGTGTCTGTGTGTGTATGTGTGTGTGTATATATGTGTGTGTATACTTTGGAAGCTGAAGAAGGTTAAAGCCAGGTATCTTCCTCTATTGCTCTCCACTAACTTATTTTTTTTAATTTAATTCATTTATATTTTCGTGTATGAGGGCTCTGCATGTATGCCCGCACTCCAGGTGGTATCAGGTCCTATTTTAAATGGTTTGAGTCACCTTGTGGCTGCTGAAGATTGGACGCAGGACCTCTGGAAGAGCAGCCAATATTTCTAACTACTGGCCATCTCTCCAGCCCCCACCAACTTCTTTTTTGAGGCAGGGTCTCTCATTGAACCTGAGCTCAATGATTTAGGCTGACCGGCTAGTTAGCTCTAGGGATCCTCCTGATTTTAATGTAGGTGTGTGGCACATACTGTACTGCCTGATCTGTCCTTGGGTTGTACAGTCCTTTTCTTATTTACATAGCCAGCCCAGGGTGGCCTATACCTCGAGGCTTTATCCTGATGAATGTGGGGATCATAGGCATGTGCCATGACCCCAGCTTTGAATATTTCTGTCCTTTGACTGTGCTTTGACCAATATCTATCCAGTGCCCTCCCTCCATCTACCACACTTAGATTTGAGGTTGGTGGGGTCTCCTTGTGCTTCTTTTTCAGTTTGAGACTCAGGACCTTACACATGCTTGTGATGCCCAACTGCTGAGGTATACCCCCCAGCCTGAGGATGACATTTTAAGAAAAAACATGGAATTTTACCAATAGGCATCTCCTGCATATAGGGCCTTAGGAAAAACTAGAGCAGACAAGAGGAGGCTGCCCCCATGAGGGCCTCTGGCTCTGAACACAGCCCCAGGACAGTCAGCTAAGTCGTGTTCTTGTCACTCAGGGTGGAGGCAGCATTCTGCCCTCTGACACTACACAGGAGAAAAGGAAACGCCCCTGTCACTCTCTCCAGTGGCCCAAGGGTGCCCTCTGGTGAGAAGAACACTTTAGTCATAGTTGACTCAGATTCAGGAAAAGAAAACACAGGCGCTTTCTCCAAGAGTCTTTCATCGGGGTATATTGAACCGTCTGTTTTCTCCTTAGTGCCAGACAGGGCCCCAGAGTTTATTTAAGGAAAAAACCTGCAAGCATTCTGGCATAGCATGAGTGACTTACGGGTTTCCACCCAGAACCAAGGGCGAGGTAGGGCCAAGGGACATTTTTGACTGTCTGCTTCCTGTTCTGGGAACTTTTGTTTTTCACACTGATGCATGCTCCAAGAAGACAAATTCTGCTGTAAGTGTGCCATAGCTATACTCCAGAAAGTATGAGCTTTATGTGGAGACATACATAATACCTTTTTAATTTTTAAGGATTTTTTTTTTATGTGCATTGGTGTTTTGCCTGCATATATATCTGTAAGAGTGTCAGATCCCCTGGAACTGTAACTAGTGTGGGTGCTGGGAATTGAACCCAGGTCCTCCAGAAGAGCAACAAGTGTTCTTAACCACTGAGCCATCTCTCCAGCCTCCCTTTTAAGTTTTTATTTGTATGGGTGTTTTGTCTGGATGTGCATCTGTGCATAACATGCTGCCTGACGACCGGAAGTCAGACTAGAGATTTAGATCCCTTGGGACTATGGCTACAGGTAACCATATGAGCTGCCACATGGGTGCCAGGAATTGAACTTGGGTTCTCTAGAAAAGCAGCCAGGGCTCTTAACTTCTGAACCACCTCTAAGCCCACAATAAAATTCTTTTATTTATATGTATATGCTATATGTGTGCAGCTGTCTGAGGAGACCAGCAAAGGGCATTGGATTCTATGGAGCTGAATTATAGGTGCTTATGAGCAGCCCAGTACGGATGCTGGGGACCAAACTCCAGACCTCCAGAAAGACAGTAAGAACCCTTGACAGCTGAGCCCTATCCCCTGCACCTCTAAAACTTTTTTCCAACAAATAAACCTATTATGTTACTTTTTCTGGTGAACCTCACCAGACAATCCACCTCTTCTCAGAGCACACGTTGTTTTGACTCCAGACACTAGATTAAGAACTCACTGACAGGCTTGAGTTATGTCGCCAGTTCAAACTGCTTGTTTATCCTGCTTTACACAACTAATTGCTGATTTCATATAATTTGCTCCAGCATTTATGCCTCTTCCTAATTGAGTTATGTCAAAAAGTCCCTTCTCTCTTAGGACACTGTGCTCATGTCCCCAAGTTCAGGTCAAGAAACTGGAGGCCAGCGAGTGCCTCGGCAGTAAGCCAGACGTCCACTGTTGCCTAGCAAGGTGGGTTTGTGACTTGTTCATTAGTGAGCCAAAGTTTGAATAAAGCATCTCCAAGTGAACTGAGTCCAGCCTTGTGGTGCTGAGCAAGGATGGCTGCCCAGTCACTATTTTTTTATACCCTTTATGGTCTCAGTGCTGTATCCCCTGAAAATTCACATCTAACTCCCCAGTGATGATATGGGGCTGCCTTTAGGATATGATGGTGTGATGGGGGCAGAGCACTCATGTGACTGGTGTCCTTGTAAGAGGTCCATGGGGCTGGAGAGATGTCTCAGTAGGTGAGAGTACTTGCTGTGCAAACCTGATAATCTGATTTCAGACCCCAGAAACCCACTTTAAAGGCTGGATGTGGGTTTGGCAAGAAGGCTCCGTAGGTAAAGGCGCTGGGCTCCAAGGCTGTTGACTTGAGTTCAATCCCCAGCACACACGGTGGAAAGAACTGACCCACACAAGGCGTGCTCTTCCACCTACACACGGCACACACACTCAACAAAATAAATACAGTGGCAGGACACAGAAGCATGCATCTGTAATCTTGACAATCCTAGGTGAGATGGGAGGCAGAAAGAATTGCCCAGAAACTACGGGGCCAGATGGCCTGGAATAAATAATAAAATGGGAGAAACAAGAGACTCTGCCTCAGTATAAGAGGCAGAGACTCCGAAAGTTTTCTGATGCGCACACGCGCACACACACACACACACACACACACACATACACACACACATTTATACCTGCACTCACAGAAACACAAAGAAGTCTGAAGGGCTGGGGAAATAGTTCCACTGTTCTGCAGGCTTTAGTGCTTGACTTGATCCCTAGAACCCATGTTAAAAAGTTATACTGGGCATCATAGGCATCTCTGTGACTTTGATGCCAGCCTGATCTACACAGTGAGTTACAGGACAGTCAAGGCTACACAGAAACCCTGTCTCAAAAAAAAAAAAAAAAGTTCAGCAGGCACCGTGGTGTGTGCTTGTAATCCTAGTGTTGGGAAGGCAGAGACAGGAGGATCCTTGGGACTCACTGCTCAGCACAGCCTACTTGTTGACTTCCAGGCCAATAGAGATACTCTTCCAATGATTGACAGACAGACAGACAGACAGACAGATAGATAATTTGAAGGATAGGCAGTGACTTGAGGACAATTGCTGTTGTCTCCATACACATGTGGGTGCACACACAGACAACCCAGGCTGCAACCTGGTAACCTATGCAATTATCTCAGCATTTAGGATTGTGAGGAGGCCAGCCTAGGTGACACTGAAAGACTATTTCAAGGGCTGAAGAGATGGATCAGAGATTATGAGCACTGGCTGCTCTTCCAGAGATCCTGAGTTCCCAGGAACCACAAGGTGGCTCCCAACTATCTGTAATGAGATCTAACGCCCTCTTCTGGCATAAAAGACTATCTCAAAAACAAAGACAAAATACAGCAAGGAGATTTGGATGAGGCTGATCCTGGGTCAAATCTTGTAGTAGCAATAGCAGCTGTACCAGCAAGAAGATTTCAGTGGAGCCAAGATCAGTGCACTTCATTAATTTAATGTCCACTCACGGAGTTATACCTAAAAGGAGCCAAGTTAGAAAATGCTCACACAGGTGTTAATCACACTGGAATGCTTGTGTAAATTATGTACACAAGCATAAAAGACAGTACACAATCATTGAGGCATGCTCTTTTACTGTCCAAGACTGCTGTGGTTACCAGGCCTGCATCCCGGCCCCTCACTCCTCAGCACTCTGGGTGCTGATGTAGTCCTGCAGAAGCGCCTGCACCTCTGCCCGTCGGCTCATCTTGGTGGCCTTGCCCTGGAAGCGGCCTTTCTTCCCAGCTCCTTTGCCTTCTAAGACTTCAGCCACCCTAGAGAATGAATGGAGACATAGTTAAGATGTGAAAAGTCAAAAATCGAGGGCAGTCCTCAGGGCATAGAGGAAGGAGATGGGGTAACCTCTAGAATCAGAAGGCTGATGTAGGAGACTGGTGCAAGTTTGAGGCCAACTTTGGAGACTATCAAAAAAAAATTTTTTTGGATGTACTTGGGATGTGGACTAGCCAAGGCTGCAGGGTAAAACCCTGTACAGGAAAAAAAGAAAAAAGAAAAAGAAAAGAGAAGGGAGGGAGGAAGGGGCGGTGCATACACCAGACCAGACTCCAGGCCACCTGCGGCTACCTGTAGGACCATTATAAGGAACTATGTTTTCCTTTAATGTTTCCAAGGAATACATATTCCAGAGGACCAATAGTGATTGTAAACTATAATGTCCCAAAGAACAGGAGTCATATACTCTGGAGGTAATTTAAAACAAGAAAATAAATCAGGCATGGTGGTGTGCACCTTTAATCCCAGCACTCAGGAGATGAGGCGGGGCAGGCAACACTGGGAGCTGTCACCCATGCTGGGGTGGGCTTTGGGGACACAGCTGCTGAATCACTTCTGCTCCTGTAAGTAACCCCTCACCCACAGGCCTGTAAGTAATTCCTATCAAGCTCCTTGTTCCACCAAGTAAGACCTCAGTGGTACCCTTACTTTGGACTGTTGATAGATCCCAGCCTGGGGTGAGGAAACATCTGTATCTCGTTCCTCAGGAATAGTGTCACATAACACCTAGCTCTAGGGATCAAATTTTCTTTAAAACAAAATCCCTGTGTTTGAATCTAATTCTGCCACTAACTATGAGACCTCAAGTACATGATGACCCCTAGTCTGTTAAAGCAGGAGTGCTATGTCAGGACACACCTGCTCAGCCTGCCTCATATGCCTCTGAACCAAGGCTGTCACAGATGTGATACCCCACTAACTCCTGCATGAGTGTGTCAGAAGCACACAACTCCCCGCCCACAGAAGCCCTTCGTCACAGTACCTGGGCCCCAGGGTCTCCACAGCCTCCGCTGGCCCTGTCAGTAAGAAGAGCCCAGCACCTTTCTCATCCCCCACAGTTAAGAACAGGAGGGTCTCCTAGGAGGCAAGACAAGGACATGAGCACACATGGGGTCAGTTAACTCCCCTACTCCCCATACGCTCCTGGGTCAGGGACAGGCAGCTCCCTCTAAATCAGATTGTCACCGATGACTGATGAAGCAGCCTTTGACTCTGCCATGCTGGCCCACCAAGCTTTATGAGAACAGCCAGGAGGTGACACACAGCCAGGAGGCAGGAGGCTGCCAATTGTGCTAAGGAGAAGACACCTTTCATGGTCTCACTGTACCACCCTTCCAATGTTTGCTGAACCACACACCCTCTCTGCCACCACTGCTTCCTTCTGCCAGCCAACTCTGCTCCTGGGCTACCTCCTCCAAGTAGGCTTTGTGGCCTGACCCTGAAGCCTCCCATTCCCGTGATGGGTTCTGCCTCCAGCATGTATCACCTCAAATTATAAATGCTGACAGACACATGTTTCTCAGACTAGAACATGGCTCCTTGGAAATCAGTGCTGTATAGAGAGCGGAATTACAGAGACCTGAGGCCTGAACCGCAGAGAGGCATTCCACAAAGGGTTTAAAATAAGGGCAAAGAGACCTGGCAATCGATCTCCTGTGCTAGACTGTTAAGATGAGGACAGGCAATGAGGCCTGAGGCAGACCTCGGAGGGGTCTCTTAGACCCTGACATTGTCTCAGCACACAAATCTAGGTATCATTGGAGCTTCTGTAACAGAGCTTGGATCGTGACTAGTGTTAGGAAAAATAATCTGGATGAAATTGTTCTCAGCTTTTCATGCGTTAACCCAAAGGGACTCTGGCAGGGCTAACTCCCTCAGTCACATGTCCCAGACAGGCCTGTGCACAGTGGAGGAGAGGACACTTGTTCCCTTACCTCTGACCCAATCTCATTGGCGATGATATTCATGAACTCAGAATCTCCCTCCTTCCTACGACCAAGGACACAGACATGAGATCCAGGGTGAAGCAGTCATGTGACACTGCAGGAGGCCGAAAACTGGCAATCTCATTGCTGCCCATTTGATCACACAAAGTGCCAGACCCCTCAACAGATAGAAGATGCCCTCAGCCTCAGCAGTTCATAAACAAAGGGTTTCCAAGACACTGGGAGATCTGTTAGACAGCCAGTTAGACAGGGCAGCCAGCAAAGGAGTTAATGAAGCCTACATGGTTAGAGTGAAGACATTAATGTCAAATCCAGCAAGTTCAGTACCACACCTCCTGTGCTTTACTCAGCCTGGTGTATCACTTAGCAACCAACACTGTGCATTGCATCTTGGGAGATGCTGAGCCTCACAAACCTCTCATCCCTTTTCCTTGTCTGCAGCTCTTGATATCTCACCTGTGTAGTGTAACAACACCTCCCCAGTCTGGGCTGCTCCTGAGGCTGTGGGCAGTGTGCACAGCCAGGTCTCTGAGGAGACTCAAGTTGTTCTGAAATAGATGTGAGAACTCAGACAGGAGAAAAGGACAACGGAGGGCACCATTACCCCTCCTTCCGTGCAGCCCTCAATCCCCCTGGATAAGCCACACATCATCCAGGTAAGAGCCCAGCGCTCTCCACTCCCCAGTCACCTTCTGCAGGAGCTTGGTGGCATTCTGGAGCTTTTTCACTGCTTCCACGTGATCCTCCGCTCCACACCTGTCAGACAAGGGTTAACAGAGACTGGCCAACTGCCTGGAGCTTCCAGAATCGGGGGTGGGGGTGGGGTGTGTGTGTCATAAATCAAGGAGACTTCCTTGAGGGGGTGCCTTCAAGATGGGAACATTCAAAAGGTCCCTTAACAACGGAGAGAGGATACTGAGGAATAAACGATTCTGTGTGGGAGTGAGCTGCTGTCCGGAGTAGTCTACCTTGCAGGTGGAATGCTAAGCTCCGGGGAGCAGGCCTTGTGGGCAGGGGTGGGAGGGGGCATACTTGAGCAGTGTGGTCAGGGCCTTTTCACTCCCGTGACTCCGCTCCATCCACTTCAGTACCCGGTTCCCAGCCAGAAATACCAGGTTGCTTTTGTTCTTCTTCCCTTTCTCTGTGCCCAGAATCTTAATGACCTACACAAAAGGATAACACACACATATACACACACACACACATACACACACCACACACACATATACACACACACACACCACATACACCACACATACACACACATACACACACACACCACATATACATCACATACACACATATCACATACACACACACATCAAATACACACACACACATCACATACACACACACCACACACACACACATACACACCACAGGGGGTCTTAGGACATGAAGGCATGAGAGATCAGACCCTCCTCTTTGGCTCTAAAGCAAGGAAGGAGAGATGCACCTACACCCACCCCAGCCCCCCAGAGCCTGTCCTCCTACACTCCACAGCCCTTCCACACTTACCTGAAGGTCACTGAGATTGCTCACATGGGTCCCACAGCACATGTTGGAATCAACACCCTCAATGGTAACAACTCGAATGGGCCCAGCATGATCATCTGGCAGACCCCGACCCCTCACCTGGATCAGAAGGAAGGGAACAGGGCAGTCTGAAATTTGATGAGGAGCCCTTGAGAGCTGCTCTGTGGAAACTGGTGCCTGGCTTTCTTCTCACCTGCTCCACTTCCGGGTCATCCAGGCTCAGTTCTCGCACACTCACAGGCAGCCGATCTCTGATTTTCTGATTGACACTTTGTTCAATGGCAGCTACCTGCTCAGCGGTCACAGAAGGGCTGTCCAACTCAATCACACTCCGAAGTCTCCCCAATTCCCTGCCAGAAAAAGCAGCATGGGCACAGCATGCTGAAAGTTCATGAGGGATATTCACACTGAGCCTGGAGCTCCTCGCCTGGGAGATAGAAGGAGGAGAACTGGACTTGAAGGTCTCCTGTCTTCCAATACAGCCAGCTCATGTCCCATAACAGCAGGGGTGGGCCAGGCCTATAACCCCACACTCAGGAAGCTGACTGCTGTGAATCCCAGGCCAGCCTCAAACTACAAAGCCAGCCTCAGCTATATAGAAAGACTCTCCTTAAAAAGAAAAAAAAAAATCCATATAAATAATTTTATTGAATCCACACGAAAAATTGTCATGGGTAGGGACTGCCATTCCCATTTTACAAATGACCAAAGTGATGCAGTGGCAGGACCATACATTAGCTCGGGCTCTAAACTCTGCTCTTTCCCAAGCCAAAGCAAATGTCCCTGCTCTTATCTTAAGTTTCTCCTGGGAAACCAAGGTCTTCCCACGACCCAGCCTTCAAGAAAAAAGACAGGCAACTCTGAACATCACCCGTCACTGGGAACAGAGGTGGGAGCGTGGGGCCTACCACACCCTATATGTGCCCTCTACTCACCAAGATGTTGTCTTCAGCCCAAAGAGATGGTCAGCTACTGCTGTGATGAGATGTTGCCCTAAGGGAGAGCAAGAGACAGACAGGAGCAAATTGAGAAGCCCAGCCCCACAGCCCCACAACAACATAATCTCCGAAGTTCTCACTGAGGGTCTGCCAGGCGTTTAGCTACTTCACTGAAAATCATCACAGGGGTTTGGGATCTACCTCAATGGCAGAGCACCTGCCTACCAAGTGTAAGGCCCTAAGTCGATTTCTAGCACTGAAAAGGAGAGAAGAGGAGAGGAGAGGGAGGGAGGGAGAGAGAAAGCACCATGAGAATTCTCCCGGCAGCGTTACAAGGCTATATCACAGTAAGGAGCTCCTCAGAGGCAGCATCTGAGCCGAAGCTCTGGTGTGTGTCATCCATTCACTGGACAAATGTTTCCTCAACACCCAGCACATGCAGAATGCAGGGCCTGATGTCAGAGATGCAGCTGCACTCCTGACTGAGGAGAGGGCTGAAGACAGTTAGAAAAGGGAGAGGAAGAATCAACCAGGATAGTGTAAGGAACAAACAGTCATAGCCTTTGAGGAGGAAAGAGGCAGGATGGGTGCCATGGGGTGCGAGCGGCAAGCTGTGCAGAGGCCCCGATGAGGCTGGAGCATGCAAGAGCAGTCCCATAGGGCTCTAGGCCTTGGTGAAAAGACTGGTTTTCCACACAGAACTACAATGAGATTTTTAAGAGCAAGGGAGTGAGATGATCTGACTTATTTATTTATTTATTTATTTATTTATTTATTTATTTTAATTTTTATGTGAACTGGTGTTTTGCCTGCATGTGTAACTGTGTAAGGTGTCAGATCTTGGAATTACAGACAGTTATTTGCTGCCATGTGGTTGCTGGGAATTGAACTCAGGTCCTGTGGAAGAACAGTCAGTGCTCTTAACCAATGAGCCATCTCTCCAGCCCCTTTCTTTTTTTTAAAGGACTGTTCTGAGGCTCGGGACATAGCTCTGTGACAGAGGGTGTGGCTAGCACATGAAGGGCCCTGGGTTCACTCTGTGGCACTACAAGAAAATAAAAGATTGTTCTATGGCATGAGGCCCTAGATTTAATCCTTACTGTGATTATGAGGAAAAGAAAAGGCCATTTGGGTTGTACAGGCACAGTGTGGCAAGGAGCAGAACTGGATGTGAGGAAATCAGCCAGAGTCCACGGGGAAGTGGTGAGCGGTTAGATTAGGACAGCTGCGGTGGACGGAAGTAAAAAGATAACTGAGGGTAAATCAAGACCTTAGTGACTGACTCATTATCTGCAGAGAGGCATCTGGAATGATCTGAATGACCGAGGATATGCTGGTGACCAACAGTACGTTAATGTAAGCCCCAGAAGAAGATGGTGACCTTTCCATTTCATTGTGGGACAACATGAATTTGAAAACCTACAAGACACCAGTTAGAGACATCGAGTGGGAACATTGGTAACCAGCAGTGACTGAGTGGGCACGCTGGCTCATGCCTCTAATCCAGTATTTAGGAGGCAGGAGGTCAGCCTGACCTACATATTGAGTTGCTAATATATAGGAAAGGCTATACAGGAAAACCTTGTTCCCAAAACACCAAGAAAGGGCTGTCGGGATGGCTCAGTGAGTAAGACTGTAACTCACAGCCTGAGATCAACCCCCGGGACCCGTATGGTTGAAGGAGAGAGCTGATTCTCGAAAGTTGTCTTCTGACCTGTACAGACATAATGTGACATGTGCACATCCTGATAAATTATATATATATATATATATATATATATATATATATATAGAGAGAGAGAGAGAGAGAGAGAGAGAGAGAGAGAGAGAAAGTCGAGCAGTAGTGCTGCATGCCTATGCTCCCAGGACTCAGGAGGCAGAGGTATCTCTGAATTCAAGGCCAGCCTGGTCTACAAAGCAAGTTCCAGGACAGCCAGAGCTGTTACACAAAGAAATCATGTCTTAAAAAAAACCAACAACAACGGGGCTGGAGAGATGGCTCAGCAGTTAAGAGCACTGACTGCTCTTCTGGAGGACCCTGGTTCAATTCCCAGCACCCACATGGCAGCTAACAACTGTCTGTAGTTTCTTTTTTTTTTAATTATTTATTTATTATTTATTTATTTATTTGCCTTGGTGTTTGCCTGGAACTACAGACAGTTGTTAGCTGCCATGTGGGTGCTGGGAATCGAACCCGGGTCCTCTGGAAGAGCAGACGGTGCTCTTAACCGCTGAGCCATCTCTCCAGCCCGCTGTCTGTAGTTTCAGTTCCAGGCAAACATCAAAGCAAATAAATAAATAAAGTTTAAAAAATAAAATAAAAAAAATAGAGAAAAAAGGCTAATAATTCTTCTTTAACTTTAATGTTCATGCTGCTTTCACAATACTTACCGGATTTTGCCTGAATCAAAGCTGATTCTAAGTATCTCCATCCATCCCTTCTAAAAGGCTAACTCCTAGAGAATCGAAACCCTATTCCTGTCATTACATCACTGCTATTCACAGCATATCTCCTACACGTCCCCATCCTATGGTCCTTACCTGAATGTTGTTGCATGTGGTCAAACCTCCGGTCCCAGTCCACACGGACCTGGACCTGGCTCCCGGGGGACAGAGGTGTCTGTGTGAAATGATCAGCCTGGGCCCCACGACGAGTCACTCTCAGTACAGAGATGTCATTGATGGTACCACGGTCATCAGGCTGGGGGGAAAAGTGATCAACACTAGGACAGCTCTCACCCTACCAAGATGGGAAGACACCCTGAGGGAAGCGATCAGAGAGACAGACCCAGATCCTGAGTTTCCTAGCGGAAGAGACAATGTCAAGTGAGGTGGCCCACTTTGTTCTATGACAGGATTTCCTGTCCTCTTTTTGAACACCTATATAAACTATTCTTTGGGGAAGAATAGCAGAATTAAAACAAACAAAAAAGTAAGCATGGTACTGAAGACCTTAGTAAAACCCCAAAATCCTTAACCCTCATGGTTGGCACCTTAGATTATCTTCTAAAGTGACCAGAATGTTCCTGCCTTTAACCACTCACACCTCAGCACTGACGCCAGAATTAGATTCACCAATATTCATGATTTTAAAAAGTATCGAGGGGCTGGAGAGATGGCTCAGAGGTTGAGAGCACTGACTGTTCTTCCGGAGGACCTGAGTTCAATTCCCAGCAACCACATGGCAGCTAACAGTGGTCTGACACATTTGCACAGTTATACATACAGGCAAAACACCAATTCACATAAAATAAAAATAAATTTAAAAATCTCTCTATATGAATTAAAAAAAAGTTAAAAAAAAAAAAAGTATTGAGTGCCAGCTGCTTACAAGGCACTGTGCCAACCAAATAATGAAACAGAAACCATGCCACAGAAACTCAATCTACAGAGATCCAGTAGTTTTTGGAAATCTGGGAAGACTGAAGGAAATGATATGTAATATGAAGGTTTCCAGGCTGATAAGATGTTACCAAGCAGGGCTCGAGAGATGGCTCAGCGGTTAAGAGCACCGGCTGCTCTTCCAGAGGACCTGGGTTCGATTCCCAGCACCCACATGGCAGCTAACAACTGTCTGTAGTTCCAGGCAAAACACCAAGGCAAATAAATAAATAAAGTTTAAAAAAAAAAAAAAAAAAGGATGTTACCAAGCCTGAGTTTGATCCCTGGGACCTAGGTTGGAGGAGAAAACCAACTCCCACTCCCACACACACACACACATAAATAAATGCTATCAACCTGACTGGTAAAACCTCTCTTATAATGCCCACTTGTGGGGGCACTCTCTTCTTTCTGTGCCCTGTAGCCAGGCTCTGCACCAGGTTTTGAAGGCCACCCCCCTCTTCTGAACTCTGCCAACATCTTTCTCAGTCTCTGTAAATTAATTCCCACCTCAGGGCCTTTGCCCAGTTATTCTGTCTGCCTGAAATCTTTCTCTTGCCCCAGGACCACTAGATAGCTGCAGTGGCTCACCCCTTCTGTTCACAGACATCAGTACCGAGTTAGTCTAGGATGCTCTCCAAAGAGGAGAGTATCCCACCACTTACTTTCCCTTTACCTAGCTTTATTTCTGTTGACATTACTATTACTTATACCTGTCATACCAGGTTGTCTTAAATAAGCACTCCACGTATTTAGAGGCACTGTCTTGTTCACCATTTATCTTCAGAGCCTGGAATATGATACATTGCATGTATCATAGCTACATAAGCATATGCTGAACGAATAATGCAAAGAGCAGGCTGACTTACTGAGGTTAAGAAAGGGCAAGCGCATTTTCTGCAGGAGCGAATAGGAAGGGGGTGGTGGGGGAGTTTGTCCCTGGAGAGGGTCGGGCTGGGGTTGCTCCAGGTACCTGGCCCCCGCCCTCGGGGAAAAGCAGCGTGTCTTCCAGAACCACTTGGAACCCGCTCAGCACTTCTTTCTTGCCGCCGCTCGCGTCCGTCTGCAGTTCGGCGGGACTACAGGAGACCACGGTGGTGGTGAACTGGGCAGAGAGAGGGAGGCGAGTGAGAACCCTCTTCTGCCGAGACTGGAGCCTGCCCTCGCCCTCCCTGCCGGCGGCACCCTCGGTCTCAGGACCCTCGTCCACCAGGTCGCACCTCCCGTGCGTAGCTGTCGCGCTGACACAGGAACGCCATCGCGGTCTCCTAGGCCTTGGAACCCAGCGTGCGCAGAAAAGCCGGGCGGAGGACGGAGAGGGACCTGGGACAAACTTTCTTAAGCGCGTCTGCACAAACGTAAAAGCGTAAGGGGTGTGGCTTGGCCAAATTTACTGAAACAACTCTGAGCCGTGGTTCAGCTAGCTTTTGAGTCCTTGTAACTTGGACTACGGAGGCCCTGCTGCATGGAGGTGGAAATAAAAGGGGCTAAACAGGGGCTGGAGAGATGGCTCAGCAGTTAAGAGCACCGTCTGCTCTTCCAGAGGACCTGGGTTCGATTCCCAGCACCCACATGGCAGCTAACAACTGTCTGTAGTTCCAGTTCCAGGCAAAACACCAAGGCAAATAAATAAAATCAAAGTTTTGTTTTTTTTTTTTTTTTTTAAAAGGGGGCTAAACAGTATTTTGTTTAAAACCAACGTCCGGGGGCTGGAGAGATGGCTCAGCGGTTAAGAGCAACATCTGCTCTTCCAGAGGACCCGGGTTAAATTCCCAGCACACACATGGCAGCTAACAACTGTCTGTAGTTCCATTTCCAGGAAAACACCAAGACAAATAAATAAATAATAAATAAAGTTTAAAAAAATAGAAAAAAATAAAACCAACGTCTGTAATATTACATTTTTTTATTATTTAATTATTTTGCCTTGGTGTTTGCCTGGAACTGGACAGTTGTGTAACCGCTGAGCCATCTCTCCAGCCCCCCCCTACATTATTTTTAACTATAGGAGAGAAATTTATCCCACAAACTTCAAAAACCTGTAATTTATGATAATTTGGATTTTTAAAATTTTTTTTTACTTATGTGTACCAAGTTACAGGTGATTATGAGGCACCTGATAAAGGGTGCTAAGAACCAAATTCCTGTCCTCTGAAAAAATACGCTACACACTCTTACCCTACAGATGTAAGGGAACCTAAGGGTCTAGAGGTGGCGAGGCTCTATCTGGGTGAGATGAAACCCCTGGCTTGAGCTTCCCAGTGCAAAAGGGGCCAGAATCTCTTGGGAAAGAGGCTTTTCCACAGGGAGGGGAAAGAACAGTACGGAAAGAACAGGCATCACCCCAAGAAAGTATTGTAATCTCATTCTTCTTTGGCCTTTGTTACATGTGTCCCCAAACCCCAGCATCCCAAGCATAAATTCTAAATCAGTGGGAAGTCAGAACCCCAACAGCCAGCTCCTCCCTCTCTCTCCTAGCTAATGCAGGACCACACTAGAGACCAGGAGGAAGACCTATGTGAAGAGGATCATTAAGAAAGAGTTTCTAAACCGGCCATGGTGGCGCCCGCCTTTAATCCCAGCACTAAGGAGGCAGAGGCAGGGGGATCTCTGTGAGTTTGAGGGCTGTGTGGTCTACATAGAGAGTTCCAGGACAGCTATAGTGAACAGCGGCATTATCACCTTGACCTAGAGGCGTGGCCTTTGGGTCCTGAGGCCCCTGTGTACAGGCATGGCTAGGCCAGATTAGGACCAGGTGCACACTGGCTCTCTTCTTGTTTTCTTTCTCTTGCTCTTGGAGGAAGAACCTAACCACTTCCCCATATAGAACAGTCCAGCTTTCCAAAAATCAACTGTTTAATCCTTTGTATCTGTAAGTGTTTTTCCCTATAAACCCCTAATAAATATTAACCTTTTAATCAGTTGATAGTGATTATTATAGCTAGACAGGACTACATAGTGAGATCCTGTCTTGGTGGAAAAAAGAGAGAGAGAAAGAAAAGAAAAGAGAAGATCTTGTGGAAAAGTCCAGCACTCTCAGTGGATCTTGACGCCTAACAAAATAGTTGACGAAGGCCCATTATAGGTCATCAGCACGACAGAAGGCAGCTACAGCCTCCTCCCCAGCTCTGCTGTCACAGGAAGCTAATTAAGTTGTTGCATCTGCACTGTCAGAATCATCCTGCAGAGAAAAGACAAAGTACCTGTTGTTTCTATGGTGACCTTCAGCGATGCTGCTCACACCCCATCCCATTCCCATCTCCTCAAATCCTAAGTAGGTCACATATCTTAGCTAAGACCAAAGGAGTCTAACTTTGGTAATGAGCTAAACCACTGGGAATTTCAAGTGGTGTTACTGTTCCTTAAAGCGGCAAAGACATTCATCAGAGCCAGGTTTGTTCTACGGTGGGGAAGAGGAAGGGAGAGGCTTAAAGAACGTGCTAGAAAATAAATAAATAAATAAATAAATAAATTTTTTAGGGGCTGGAGAGATGGCTCAGAGGTTAAGAGCACTGACTGTTCTTCCAGAGGTCCTGAGTTCAATTCCCAGCAAAACCACATGGTGGCTCACAACCATCTATGATGAGGTCTGGTGCCCTCTTCTGCAAAACTGTGTGCATAATAAATAAATAAATCAAAAAAAAGAACACACTAGAGAATGGAAAATATTCTTACATGTTTGTGGGTTTTTCCTTTCTGGAGGGTGAGCCTGGTGCATGGTGGGAAGGCATTCTTCCACCGAACTGTATCCACCCCTACCGTGTTATTGGTAAAGGCTCCAGGGAAGGTGGTACTTACATCCAGATCATCCATGGCAGGGGGAGGCCTCTTAGTGCCGACCTTGTTCAGAAGCTAACGGAAAGATAAAACAGTGACAAGAGATGAGGAAGAGAAGTCTGAGTATTAGGAGAGACAAGAGATGGTCCCAGAGCCAGCCATTAACTGGAGAGAAGTCAATTGATCCTCCTCCTCCTCTCCTTTTTCTTTTTGAGATGATTCCCTTCCTTAAAAGTTCATTTTAGGGGGCTGGAGAGATGGTTCAGTGGTTAAGAGCACTGACTGTTCTTCCGGAGGACCTGAGTTTGATTCCCAGCATCCATATGGCAGCTAACAACTGACTGTAATTCCAAGATCTGACAGCCTTCCACAGTTATACATGCAGGCGAAACACCAATTCACATAAATAAATAAAATAAATAAATATTAAAAATCAAAACACTAAACAAACCAAGAAGAAAATAGCTTCAAAAAAAATCTAAGTGGGTGCAAAATTACAGGCCTTTAATTCTAGTACTCACAGGCTGAGGCAGGAGGTCAAAAGTACATGATCAGCTTCAGCTAAATAAGGAGGCCCTGCTGAGCCATGGAATCAAACACCTTTAATCCCAGCACTAGGGAGGCAGAGGCAGGTGGATCTCTGTGAGCTCCAGGCCAACCTGGTCTACAGAGTGAGTTCCAGGACAGCCAGGGCTGTTACACACAGAAGCCCTCTCTCAAAGAGACGGGGAGAATTATAGAGTAGTGGGAAAAGTTTTTTTTTTTTAATTATTTATTTACATTTTATATACATTGATGCTTATCTGCGTGTATGTCTATGTGAGGGTGTCAGATCCCCTGGAACAGAAGTTATAGACAGTTATGAGCTGCCGTGGGTGTTGGTTTCTGGAGCATCACACTAGAGTTTATTCAGGAGAGTTGCTGTAGTGAGATTATGCTGGTACTGTTGTACATATTTGTCCCACCTATGGGTTTAATAAAAGCTGATTGGCCAAAAAGCAGACAGGAAGTGAGGGTGGGGCTACCAGGCTAAGAAAACTCAGGAACATCTCAGAGCAGACACAGATGTCGCAGAGAGTCCAGGGATGAAGTTGAAATGCTGCTCTGAGAAAAATTACCAAGAAAAATGGTTGAACAAGATGTGTTGAGTTCAAATGAAGGAGTTAGCAAATTATATGCCTGGGTCCTAGGTCAATCAGCGTAAAAATAGTATGTGTGTGTGTGTGATTATTTAAGGCTAAGCGGGGCTGAGAGTGGGACCACACTCCTGGTCCAGGCCCAGATTGTCCAGGCCAGCACCTCATACAACAGGTTGCCAGGCGAATACAAGGGCAGAGAAGCAGAAGAGAAAGAGGCAGGTTTTCACATGGCTTTCCTTTAAAGAGAATGGGTGGGCATGGATTTACTTAGCCACACCCAGGGGTGTGCCCTCTGTATGCTGCATGTTCTGCCAGCCCATATTGGGTTTACTATGAGGCTGCTACATGCCAGGAATCCTTATAATGTGGGTGCTATGACTTGAACCCTAACCCTCCCAACCACTGAGCCATATCTCTAAGCCCCAAGGGAAGAGGTTTTGTTACATTTGAACAGAACTAGGGCTAGAGATCGTCTCAGCCCTTAAAGGCTAGGCTCATAACCAAAACCATTTTTACAGAATGCAGCCACTGTTCTACAAACAGTAAGGGAAGCTGTGTGAAACTTTACTAATATGAGCTGGCAAGATGGCTCAATGTGAACAGGCACCTGCTGCCAAGCCTGATTACATCAGTTCAATCCCTGGGCCCTACACATTGGAAATAGAAAACATCTCATAAGCTGTCTTCTGATCTCTACATGGGTTCTGTGACGTGTGCATTTGCCCCTTCCAAATAAACAAATAAGATGTATTAAGTCTGTTTTAAAAAGATGAATCAGCAGCTTGGAGTGCTTGCTTCTCTTCCAGAGGATTCAAATTTATTCCCAACACCCATGCCAGACAATTCACATCTACCTGTAACTCTGGCTTTAAGGGATCCAACACACAGGCATACACAAAAATATAAATAATAACACTGGGCATAGTGGAACCCACCTTTAATCCCAGTACTAGGGAGGCAGGGACAAGTGGATATCTATGAGTTTCAGGCCAGCCTGGTCTATATAAAACAAGTTCCAAACCACCCAGAGCTACATAGTTAAGACCCTGCCTCAAAAATAAACAAATAAAATAATAAATCTTTAATTTTTCTGTTTTAAATTTCACTAATACTAATTTTCCCCTTATATCTGCTAAATAAACAATGAATAAAATATACAGTATATCAGCACCACTGAGTGGCCTGCTTAGGGAGTTTCATTACCCCTGTGAGCCCCTGATAATTCTCCAGGGGACTGTGTGCAGACTGACACAGAACCACTGAGATGGACGGCAGGGGGCTGTGTCTCATACCTCTGCGTAGTGCTCCACCTGGGCCAGTTCCACCTCATCATCTCCTTCCCAGTCTCTCCAGTTATCAAAGTCCACAGAGAGCCACACGGGCTGCAAGATGAAGCACAGATGTCACAAGCAGGAAGGACAGAAGCAAGAGCGCATGGAAAGAGTAGGGACATGCTCATAGTCCATAGTCGGAGGCCTCTGAGGGAAAGGTAGGTCAGTGTGGTACAGTGTTCCCAAATGCACCCCTTTTGGCCATCCTGCCCTCCAAACTGCATCTACAAATGTTCATGAGAATCTACCCAGTGCCAAACACAATGCCAAGAACAGCAAGGCCTGAAAACGCAGAGTTCTATTCTCCAAGGGCTGATGGACAGGGAATTCAAAGCATCCTAGGATTCAACCAAGCAAGACAGACAAGCTGCATTCTCTAGAGACAGGAGCAACCCTTTGTTGTGGGATATTTGTACACTGTGTGAAACCCTATTGTTGTTTTAGTATTAAAAAGCAGAACAGCCTCGCTAGACAGGAGGTATAGGCCGGGCCTCTTGGCAGAGAGAGAACTCTGGGAAGAAGGTGGAGTCACCAGCCAAGTCTCTGAAGAGGCAGCATGGGTAGTACAGAGAGATGAGGTAACAAGCCAGAAAATAGATTAAAATAAATAAATTAAGTTATAAGAGCTAATGGAGGGGGCTGGAGAGATGGCTCAGCGGTTAAGAGCACCGGCTGCTCTTCCAGAGGACCCGGGTTCGATTCCCAGCACCCACATGGCAGCTAACAACTGTCTGTAGTTCCAGTTC
>PVIH01014815.1:0-14461 GCA_004025045.1 Sigmodon hispidus
TTCTTCTATTCCTATTATTCTCAAATTAGGTCTTTTCATGGTGTCCCAGATTTCCTGAACATTTTGAGTTATGTCTTTTTTAGTTTTACTATTTTCTTTGACTGATATATCTATTTGAGCTACTGAGTCTTCCACTTCAGAGATTCTATCTTCCATCTCTTGAACTCTGTTTGTTATGCTTGTATCTGTGGTTCCAGCTCTTTTCTTCAGATTTTCAATTTCCATCTTTGCCTCATTTTGTGCCTTTTTTATTGCTTCTATTTCAGCTTTTAGTTCCTGGCATGTTTCTTTCATAGATTTGTTCATCTCTTCCAGTTTTTTGTTTGTATTTTCTTCTATTTCTCTAAGGCTATTTTTCATATCTTCTTTGAGAGCTTCGATGATCATCAAAAAGGAATTTTTGGTGTTGCTTCCTTCTGTTTCCTCTTCATTGCTCAGTTCAGGTCTTGTATTTGTAGGATCACCACTTTCTTCTGGAGTTACCTTGTTGTTCTTTATATTATTGTGTAAGTTTTTACACTGGCATTTGTCCATGGCTTCAGTGGTTCATGATTACGTGGCTCCTGGTCAGTTTTGGCACTCGGGCTTGTGTGTCTCCTGTGACCTCTGAGGAAAAGGTCTGCTCAGTCACTACTTCTGCACTGTGCAGGGGTCTGAATTTCAAGACTTCAATCTTTCTCTGTTTGACCAATTGGAGGCAGGGTGGCAGCCCTGCAAACTCCCTCAGTAGCGGCTGGGGGGACTGTACAGGCAGAGTTTATCTTTGTCTGCTCCAGAGTGCACTGGGACATGCTCTGCAGACAGCACCCTGTCCCCAAACCAGAACTGGAACCAACGGGAGCCAAAGGAGCTCAAGTCTCCTCTCCCTGACAGGGATACAGGCGCTGGGGCCTGCTGACCCCTCCTCACCCCAGGGCAGGGTCTGAGTCTGTCCTTCAGGGTCCCCAGTCCTTTATCTGTTCGCTCAGTTGGAGGTGGGTAGCCCTGCTAATTTTCTCAGTAGCAGCTGGGGGGACCATGACAGGCAGAGTTTATTTCTGCCTGCTCCAGTGTGCGCTGGGAGACACTCTGCAGTTTCTTTGTAATTTTTAAACAGGCTATGCTATTATTAACAATGTTGATCTACAAACCAACTAAAGAAACAGCAAAAAAGGAGGAAATCAAAAAAATTTCCATTTCCTTCATGTCTGAGGTTTGTGATCTCTGCTATCTTTCCCTCATGTTCTTTCCTCTAGCCTCCTTAACCCTCATTACCATCTCTGATTCTGTAAAATTTGTTCTCTTAAAAGTGAACACTGGTAAGCAAAGGAGATGCCAATGGTTGGCAGATGAAGCACATGGTTGGGGAAGATTTTGTACTTTTTAAATGTAACTATGTACTAGTTTTCCTTATTCCATTTATTTATTGATACATATGTTTAATCTTCTTACCTTTCACAAGTCAAGAACTAACATTTTGGCTCCTTTGATTTCAGTAACTGAAGAATTTAACCTTTATCTGTTATACTATACAAATGACTTTCTTATTCTGCTGTGTTAAGCAAAATGGTATTCCCCATGGAACAAACCATTTTTGTATATACATTGAGTAAGCACAACTTATAGAAGAGGGGAAAAGGCAAGCAAGAGGTACAGTTACATAGTGAAAATTGACAAGTTCAACCTTAAAATGTTCAACTAAAACGTCTTCTGGATCCTGATCAGCCAGCCTCCCTATTGACTAGGTCATGATCTAACTTTTCTCAACCTTACAATGTCTTATATCTCTCTAGCATTTTATCTTATTCCACACAATTCTATTCTACATTTCTCTAACTTTTTATTGCTTTTCTTGCATACATACCTCATCTCATTAAATACTACCATTATCTCCCTTGTGCTTTTCTGACATTTACTTCCACCTCACTTCTTTTATTCACTCTCCTCACAGGCCAGTTGCCTAATATGACACAGTAGAACTCAAGAATGTTAAGACTTTGTGAGCTTTTCTCAAAGAAAGGCAGTATTCCTTTTCTTATATACCTTCCTTGTGTTTAGCACAATGCCAAAATACAGTTGAAGATGATTGCACAAATGGAAAAAACCAGATGGAGGCACTATGAAGTCCCTGTGGTGGTGGTGGTGGTGGTTAACTATCAGACTGAGGGAGGCTGTGTGTATTCTGGGAGCTCCAATTTTAATATTTTATAGTTAAGGAACATATCAAGTAAGTTAATCTCAATCTAAACAACATATTATTTAGTACAGAGTTACATTTCAGACATTTGATTTATCCTCGTTTTTATGATCCTCAGAATACCATTTCCCTCCCCTTTTAGTGTATCTATTTTTATTCTTGTTAACAATCTTAAATTAAGTATTAAAGCAGTATAAGAGAATCACTAAAATGATAAAGCTAAGAACAGTAAGCCTCAATGATTATGTAGTCAGATGACCCAAAATGTTTATTCTTTGTGTTGAGGAAGTAATCGTATCTGAAATAACTTATTCATATATAGACAAACCGAATTAAAAAGATCATGTCAGGTTAAATGTAAGGTATTTAAATAGATTTGGCTGCTTAGAAGCTAAAATAAAATTCACTATCCATTTGTATTTACTTAGAAACAGAGTATGATCTAGAAACCAGTATGTTAAGAAATCATACTCTCTCATGTTGCTGTATAGCATCACCCTTCCTGGTGAGTTTTGCCAACTTCAGACACTAAGGACAGTGATAGCCCTCACATTTGATTTCATTGTTCTGTTCCATCTCTAAAAATGTGTAGCTCTTCCAATCATTTTACACCAGTACTCACACTGGTGGTTCTGTTAAGTAAAGCCTGTAGGAAAGGCAGTTTGAGAAAACATTTCCACATAAATAAAACTAAGACCCAGTCAGTATTGGCAGACTGCATAATCTAGTCTAGTAAAGATACAGTAATGAAATTCCACAGACTGTTTTATAAGTGCTGGGAGCCACAGTATTCAGGTGGCACTGGCAAGGCTAACCCATCAGAGCCAACTGCTCTGGTGGAGGTAAAGCCAAAGCTCAGAATTTTGGTGTTAATTACCATTGAATGTGTTAGCTGTTTCCTGCAGAGGATTTCTTATATGTGATTGTACCTTTCCAATTTGTTATTTTCTTGGGGTTCATTTCCCAGGAACTTTTAGTGGTGTGATTGATCATTTATTGGACACAACTTTTCTCATACATCTGGGGGTATATGGATAACTTCTCCTAATTATGTGTGAAAACAGTCACACAGACAAGATCTCAACTCTCACACAAATCAGATCTTTTTGTTCCTTTGCCCAGAGCAGACTCAATGTCTACCTTCCCTGAAATTGTCTTTACTAGTAAACATTTGGACAGAGCCAAATTTACTATCATATCTTGAATATAAGAAATTCATGGTCAGAAAGTCTTAAGAACTTAAGATCTATTCTAAATTTCCCTTAAACAAAAAGTAATGGCTCCCGAATAGATTTTTTTTTATTGGAATATGTGTCTTCATCTGGTGCTGATGTAATAACCTTATTTTAAAAATGGAGGAATATATTGACCACAGGTTAATTATAGAACTGACATTATGCAAATGCCAAAATTCAAAGATATCTTATGTACCAATTTATATATGAGAAGCCAAGTCTAATTTCCTCATCCTAATATCAAGACAGAAAAGTATCATACAGATTTATGCCTTCTCTCCTTTTATTAAGGGCTATGAGTATTTTTTTTTACTTGGCCTGATATTTAAGACAAATTTACCACTGCATACTGAGTTATTAGTCAACCCAAGTCACAGCAGTAACAGAGAAAATATTTTTGTTTCCTAAGAAATTTTGTAATGCTTTCAAACTATAATCTAAAACAGATATATTTTAGCAATTAGTTTTCAACTTAATAAATCAACAGAGTTATGAAAATATACTTATTTTAGAATTAGTTATGTTAATAAATCATTGCCCTAATTTATTTTCTCCTGAATGGCAAGACAATCCATATCTCACTAAACTACAGGTAAGCATTGTTAAGCTTAGTATTCAATTTGTGTTCAAAACTATTTTTTTCTGGTTATTGTTCTGTGGCAGTCAGGTTATGGGTCATTCAGAGTTTTATGCTTTAATTCTTAAACATGAATGTTTCCTTGCATAACAAAGGTAACTTTTAAGTTCTGATTAAATTAAGAATCATCCAGTTAAGAGAGTATCCTGTATTATCTGCTTAAATGGACCTAGTCCACTCAAAAGAGCTCTCCAGAAAGGGAAAGAATGATCCTTCAAACAAAATTAATATAAAAAGCAGGGAGAAGAAGACAGGGAGGAAATCATAAGAAGCTCCTGGCCTTGGAGACCAAGAAGACCTAGAATAAAGCAGTGGCTAGAAACAAGTTTGCATGTTGGAGTCTTCCTGCTCATTCTTGGATCAGCCCCATAGACAAAACCGGAGATTTTTGACCTCTGGAATGGTGGGATTGGAAGTCTGTTATCATGGAGTAACAGTAGCTGTGTGTGTGTGTGTGTGTGTGTGTGTGTGTGTGTGTGTGTGTGTGTGTGTGATGCATTCTTCCACACTCATGAATCTTAGAGTATCCAAGGCCATTTCTGAAATCTTCCAGATGAAGTCACACAATTGCCTAGGTATCCACATATATCACCTTTGACTGTAATGATAAAGACAAAATAGAAGCTGATGAAAATGAAAGAAAGATGGAGACAAAGAGAAATAGAGAAGGGAGAAGAAGAAGCAGGAAAAGAAAGTGAATTAGGTTCAGCATGAACTTTCAAACAAATCTAAGGAACAATGAGTTATGTTGACAACAGGTGTCAAAAAATGAGAGTCTCTACTGGTAGTAAGAGAAAAGATGAGTTTCAATACAAGTAGTTACCCTGATGTCAAGTGTGATAGAATCTTAAATTATATAAATAACATTTATTATTATACTAAAGAGTAAATACCATAAAATACCTCTGTTTTTGAGCTTCTGATTAGAATGACAAGACAGGAACCTTTTATCTTTCTGAAGAAGTGATAGCAATTTCAGTAGGTAGTAGGATCTCTACTTTTCCCAGAAGAACACAACAATATGGACAGTCATTGGATTCTTAATCTTTAGGAGTGTGTGTGTATGTGTGTGTATGATGTGTGTGTGTGTTATGAGAATAACTCCATTGCTATTTTGTAAGAAATATAGCTCTCCTTACCTGCTTCCCCATTCCACCAGATAGTAGAATTTAGATGTCTCTCTTTTTCAAATATTTGACTCTAGCAACAAAAAAAGTAACTAAAGGTCTATTCCTAAAAGAGTTGAGCCCTAGGTGAAAAGACTCCCAGATAAGTCTACCCTTGCACTTTTCCCTGGCTCATTCATTCATCTTTGAAACTCCCTTAAGAGATTCTTGTTTGTAGCTGAACTTCTTTCATCTGTTCAGTTTTCAGGGCTGATGTTGAATTGGCTTTCAAGATGTTTCACAACATCAACTTCATAGTAGACATGTAATCCCAGTCACTTAATTTTTAAGCTTACCTTTGCTCTGCGTCTGCTAGTTTTTGCTGTGTGACAAGCCAATTCAATTTCAGTGGATTAAAAACTCAAGATGCTTTTTACTAATCAAGGTTTATGGGTGCACAGGACAGTTCTTTTGGTCTCAGAGAGGCTTAGGCATATAGTCACAGTTGTTTGTGGAGGAAAGCCTACTTGCTTTCATTGCCCTCATCACAGGTTTCTTTCACATTCCACAGTCAGCTGCCACCAGACAAGCTTAGAGTAGCCTCTTCTTCATAGTTCTTTTCATTTCATCAAGGTAATGTGTATGTTCATACAGCAGTTGCTGGGCAGGTGTGAAGAACAAACTGATACTTAAGCACTGTCAAAATGTTAGGATGTCAGCACTCCTAGTTTTGCCAGTTTATGGAACAAGCACTATAAATGATACTCAATTTCCATTGGATGATCAAAGACACTAGAGAAGGGAGAAATGAACTTTTTAGTTATCAGCTATTGGATCTGTGATTTAGGACCTTCATGGAACCTAAAGTGTGTCAGTCAAACAGGTAGCTAGACCACATTCATGCCTGTACCAGGCAACCATCTTGAATATTCAAATAAAGCCTTAATATAATATCATAAAAGATTGCCATAACTTCTAGGATTCTGAAGATTAATCACTCACAAGGGATATTTAATCACAAGCTTCAACTAACAACTTCTGCTTGAACAAAAAGCACAGCAATGCTGAAGGGATTACTGTGCAATGGTGGCAAGGTCCTGATTGTTCCAAAACAGAAGATTTAGCAATTATTATTGGTTTAACACCAGCATGTTGCTCAGGTTTACTTCCTTATTGGGCCTGGAGACAGTTTTCTGTGTCATCTACCCCATGTGGCCTTACCTTGCAATTTAGGCTGAAATGGAGCAGAAATAGCAAAAGAAAGCATTAAGCTGAGGTCTGTGCAGTGGGCAACTTCTACTGACATGCACTTATCTTGCAGGATGAATCCTTTGGGTGAAAGCAATGTGCTTGATGTAGCTTGACAACTGAAGATCCTACTATCATACAAGGAATGCACATCAGATGTGCCATGGGAATCTGACACTTGCTGGTCCCCTTTTAGATGCCTTAAAATTGCTGGACTCATCTTTATTCTACACAGAGGTTCCAAATAGTTCTTGTAACTGGCATGATTTGTCTATCATCCACCAATTTTCTAGCACAAAGCATCCACAGTTGACAATAGACAGTTGAAAACTTTGGGGCAAATTACAGGCTAAGAAGCTGATGACAATTTCAGAAGGCTTCCTACTGGTGCTAGAAGAATCCACAGGCTTGAGGCACAATGGCTACCTGCTAAGTGGGTCCAGGAATCCATTGTGATCTTTCTGGATAGTGCCTAGAAGTTGGGGAATGTTTACACCTAAGTGATCCCAACTTTGACCAGTATTCACTTCATGATTTGGCCATCTGGTACTATTCCAACAAAGGCTGGTATTCTGTGTTGTTAGGAATGTGACCTTTGGCAACTGAAGGAACTCAATAATCTAGGAACAGTCAGGAAAAACAGAGGAAAAGAAACAGAACCAGAGACAGTAGGAGAATGGTGATCTATGAAGAAGTTCATGTATTTTAGAGAAAAGAGAAAATTTTTAATGTATGTTTTTTTTTGTTTATTTTGAATGTTTTGCTTTTTTATATATGTTTGATATTGATTTTCCAAAAAACAATAATAAAAAAGGAAAAGTTCCAAGGAGCCAAGAAAGCATTTCAGAGAACTATCTTCAGGGCCAAGTGTCTCAGTAACAAGACTGAGCACTGTAACACTAGTCATTGTCCAGGTAAAGCTCATAGGTCTTGATGCTATAGGTCTGAATAGGAGCTATAATGCCCTAACATATATAAGGCTAGAGGTCTTGATAATTCAGACAAGCAAAGGGACTAAAATCTTTGAAGGTGCCACTCACTGCCATGTATGCTGCATCCCGTTTCTCCTGTCAGAGACACAAGGAAAAAGAAAATCTTCTAGAGGCCAGCATTTCAAAAGCTACTCGATGCCCATGATTTTTATCTAAGAGCAAACAGTCCTTAGCTCATTAATAACACTTAGATCACCAAGGACAAGCTTAAAACTATGATGTCATTGCTTTCAATGTTCTGTTGACTAATATAAGTTCCAAGGTCAGCCCATGGCAGAAGAAATAAAGAGATGTCTTAAATGGATGAGTCAAAAAGGACTTCTGAGGGTATAGAATATTTAATATCCCAACATGCTTTTTCAATGTAGAAAAACTAGCATAGGCTCTATTGCTACCTTAACAAAGCAAATCATTGTAAACTGTTTTTGAAGACTGGGTTTGACTCAAAGGTTTTGATATCACAACTATAAACTTTTGACATGGTTTATCACTTAATATTTACTAGTCAATTCAATCTTCAGATCTAGTGGAAAAGTTACTACTAGCTATATACAATAATAAAAACAACAAAAGCTCCTGATGTGTGAATTCCTACTCTTCAGCTTCATCAGCTGCCTCAACTTTCATTGCTTTGCTTCAATTGTGTGTTTTAACAAAAGTAGGACACAAACCAAACAAATCTAGAAAAGGTCTAATACAAATGGTTCTTCAGTTAAGTGAAATTGTATACTTTTCACATATCTTAATTTGTATCTATGTTGTTCTTGTGTGTAGATGTGTGTGGGCAGGTACATGTGAATGCCAGAGGTTGATGTCAGGAATCTATCACTCTCTTACTCATATTTTGATTTAGGGTCTTTTACTGGCTTGGTGCTCAACTATCTGCTAGATTTTCTGGTCAACAAGCCCTAGGGATTCTCTTGCCTCTATCTCCCCAGTGTTAAGATAATGGGTGCACACTGTATTTTTTTTTTACTTTTTTGGAGGTAGGTGAGGTCTAAACTCAATTGTATAAGCACCTTAAACTTCTAGAACTGTCTCATTAGCCTCTTTCTTGCTACTTAGTTTCATAGTTTTTGAATTTGTGATCTCAACCAGATATTTTCTTCACTGTATGTCATCCATTCGAGCTAGGCAGTTATAATTAGCCAAGTAACACAGTTTTACAAGAAAGAGCTGTGATTCTTTTCACCTTTAGGGTCAGTAAAGACAGCATGGCATATTCCTTCTCTGGGAGCTCAGCATTTTTCTCATGCTTGTCAGTAGGCAGCCACTGTTCTTTCTGATTCACAGAAATTTCTTCTCAAGACTTAAGGAATGCAGTTTTATTTGCTATTTTCAAGAACCTTCTCTTGATAAGGACATCAGGTGTGGTTTGTTGACCATACGATTTTATACTTGATCTCTTCAGATTGTCTGTGACCTTCTGTGTAATTCTTTACATGGACAGTTTGTGAAAAAGTAAACAGTTCTACATAAGTCTTGGGTGTTCAGTTCTTAGGACATTCACCATGACCCTCAGGAGACATTTGCTTCTTTCAGTGTGGCCTCATACAAGCTGCAGAGAAAAGGGGTGGATTGTAAACCTGGAACAAAAACCACATTGAAAGGATAGATAACCAATCCATAAAGCCAATCTTTATTCTTTCCAATTCACAAATTTTCTTTGAATATGTTTTGCTACCAAAGTCTTATTTTAAAATATTTATGTTCCCTTACCCGCAAAAGCACTGCTGGAAAAGACTTCAGTTTAATTACAATGCATTCTTGTTAATAGCCTGCAAAGGTCCTCCAGGCTTTCCTTCAGTGTTGATTAATTATGGATACACTAGACGAAAGAGTCAGTGAACCAATGGGGAGAATTTTGATAAAGGCTTTTAATCATACAAAACTTACTTCTGAGGTCCCCCTGAGTGTTAACGGGGCACTTACACTTTTTGGAGGCAATAATCCTGAATCACAATTGGTTAGTCAGTAAAAACCAGCTGCAATCCACGCTAGGGTTCCTAGTCCCTCCAGACTCATTTCTTCAAACTTTAATTTTATAGGATAAAACACTAGTGTGAGCCTCTTCAAAGCAAACACATTTCTCAATTTATGTCTTTTGCATTTCTATCCTGACTTAGCACATATAAGAAACCTCTATTTCTATTTGTTGAGCTGAAATCTAATGATGCTCAGTAGAGCACTGTGTGGACTAAGCCATTCTGTGGCTCAGGAACTGACTAAGTCTTTGTCTCATAATTAGAACTAGCCACTTTTGAGCACCTTTGCTACTTACCAAGTAGAGTCATTAGGTTTCTGACTTTGAGGATTCTTCAAAATCCTTGATTGGGGTGAGATGTTGACAAAATGTCTGAAGTCAGGACAACCATAAACAAGACTGATTTTTTCATGCCAAAATGTTCTGTTCATTTTCTTTGGGAAGAAGCAGTTAGGTAGAATTTTATTTATCTGTATTCCTCTGTGGATCCTGTACCAACAAGTAAACAATATATGTGCTTTGCAACTTCAACTTTTTATCTCTTTGATTTGCTTTTTGGACTGTAGAAATGAGAAAGGCTAGGGATTGCCTTATTTTACAAATTAAAAATGCCAGTCACTCAGGTCCATTTTGGTTTCAGAGAACAACATTTAAAAATATAAATATACCTCAATTGTATTGTGCTTTGGTTTTCAGCCTGCCTCTGGGTAGAGCTGCCCTCTTCCTATCACTGCTGCTAGCTGTACTGCTTCCCTGATGTTAGAATCCAGAATCTTTTGGATTTCTGATGTAGAAAGAAGATGTGCTTTTGCAAGAATTTTTCCTGGTCTTCAGGACAAGGTTTGACTGATGAAATACCTGGTCTCATACACTGAGCTGCTATTGTATTCTCTGTATCTCTGGTGGGAAGACCCTATGGATTAAGTCAATATAATACAAAACTTTAAAGATATATTCATTCTATTGATTCCTCTTCTTTAGGGAACTCTGACAAATATATCTAATGTTGGGAATATACTTCTATCACAATAAAGTAAAGTTGATTAGATTTAATTAAGAAATGTAAGAGGACATATTCTTAATAGTTTATGACATATTCAAACTTCTAAGATTGCCACTTATTTCAAACTAAAGTATAATTGGACATGTTACAGTTTATCTGGTCATCCCAACAGATGGGCCTCATTCCCTGAGTTTAAGCGACTCTCCTTTTCTTTAAACACAGCCACCAAAAATACAGAAGGTAGATTCGGGCTAGTGTTGAATTCCTCACAATCATTCCATTTCTATTAGAACTATTCAGTCATGTTACTTATCACCTCATTAGAGTAAAATGCATGATGGAGATCCCTAAGTGGCCGTTCTTTGGTTTTCTGAGAAAATAATTATCCCGGGGCTAAAACTGCATGCTTACAAAATCTTATGTGTAATACTTGTACACCTTGAATAAAGTTCAGGTTCACTGAAAACCATCTTTTCAGGTTTTAACAAAGATACAACTGAGACATCATTTTTTCACTTATCTTAATTACTCTGTGTCCCTTTTACTTTATCCACCCAAAAGCTCCTTGACTAGAGTGAGTGGAAGAGCATAGCTGTACATACAGTCAGCCTAGCCTGTCTTCTCTGAAAGAAAACTAACTAAATTGACAGGTGTTTAGTTATGGTTAGAAAAAATAAAAGAATCACGAAAACTAAAATCATTCCATCACTTCAGGTACTACACATCATTTATCCAGCTATATACCTCACTTCTCATAATGGCCTCTTTTACCTCTTAATTAATCCTTTAGCCTTTAAATTCACAGGCATGAATGCCTTAAATGGGTCATTGTTTACTGTTTGAAAGGCTTGGGCTAATTACTATTGCTTTTCTTTTTCACTTTGTGTTTGTAGCTATTCTTAAAGATCTAAGAGATTCTTTACTTGGCTATTTTGACCTTACAATATTTCTGCAATCAGTTCCAGCTATAAGCACTACAGTGCTGAAAATTGGAGTTGGAAGGGTCCTTATCAGTCATTGCTTGAGTGGAGCCAGGATTAGATCTAGGTGATGGTGTGATCTTACTTTCTAGTCCCTGACTTACTTCTATTTAGAGGCTGTGTTTAGCCATCTCTGTTTACCTCATGTAGGATACTTACCATTCAGAAGAAGCCTGTGAGGGACAGCCCTACTTTAGGGAGTCAAAGGTACAGGAGCAATTATTGTTATTAATGTTTTTCCAAAATTGAATTCAGAGAAATGCTATAATAGACAGACATCAAAAGGCATCACCCACCCATTTTTATATTTCAAAGCCCATTTTTAATGACAGCTAGAACAGCAAGATTTCCAGTTCAAGTGAGAAGCTCCATATTCTCATCACAATTCATTCACTTCACTCCACATAAATGTGTTCATATAAATCCCAAACCCTGTAAATTGTGGCTCTTCTTTTATTATGAATAAAGTCATTTTTTTTTTATCTTTATATACCCTTGTTCAAACTCCCTTTTTTCCTCCTGCCCCTTCCAGTCACTCTCACTTCTTTTTTAACATGATGTAGTTGAAGGCATTGTATACTCCAATACTCAGATGCAAAGGATGTAGCACAGTCTGATACACCAATGCCTCATTTTAGGAAGGACCCAGAGATTTTTCTCAGTCCCTAATATGTGTAACGATTCCATTTCTCCTTCAGCATATTTTTCTATACTCTGAATATTATAACATCTATTTCTTTCTGTTTTCTGAAGACTGTTAAGTTTCATGTTATGTTTCTATATTTCTGAAGCTTGCTACAAGTTCAGAGAAAATTAATGTTCTGGAATGAAACTGAGATCAGAGCTAAATTTACTTTCAACTTTAGGTACACTATGCAAGGTGCACTTTCTTCTTCTTCTTCTTCTTCTTCTTCTTCTTCTTCCTCCTCCTCCTCCTCCTCCTCCTCCTCCTCCTCCTTCTCCTCCTCATGTGACATGGGCTATCAATCTGTACACTGTGAATTACTGTTAATTAATTAGTAAACTGTTGTTTTGGCCTATGGCAGGGCACCTTAGAGGCAGGTGGGAAAATGGAGCATAGATAAAGAGGAAGGAGGGTAGAGTGAGTTAGAGAGAGATAGAGATGCTGTGACCTGCTGCCCAGAGAAGGTAAAATGTAAGAGTACAGGTAAGCCATGAACCACATGGCAAACCATAGGTTAATAAAAATGGATTGATTTAAGTTATAAGAACTAACAAACAATAACCTGAATCATAAGCCAACAGTTTGTAATTAATATGAGCCTCTGAATAATTATTTTATAAGTACTTATGGGACTGCTGGTGGGAAGATTCCTCCAGACTCTGTCCCAGACAGATCAGAAACTTCTGGCTACACCCCTGTCCCTCCTTTCTCACTTTTTCCTTTTTCTATTTTTTCTTGAGTAAAATTATCTCTACAATAATCTCTATTAACTTTGATTCTGATGTGTTGACCATCATTTTTGGTTATTATATTTGGTATAAATGTTGAAATACTTTAAAAAATACAATACTCGATTGGTTCCAGTTTCGCTTCCAGGACCAGGTACTATCTGCAGAGTGAGTTGCAGCGCTCTCTGTAGCAGGAGCAGATAAAGTCTGACTGTCATCATACCCAAAGCTGTTGCTAAGGGAATTTGCATGACTACGCACCTCCACCTAAAAATGAGCGAACAGATAACCACTGGGGTCCCTGAAGGATAGACTCAGACCCCGCCCAGAGGTAAGGAGGGGTCACCAGGCCCTAGCGCCTATATCACAGCCAGGGAGGGAGAGTTGAGGTCCCATTGGTTTGGTTCCACTTCCAGGACCAGGTGCTGGCTGCAGAGTCCCAGCACTCTCTGTATCAGACAGAGATAATGTCTGCCTGTCACCATACCCACAGCTGCTGCTGAGGGAATTTGCATGGCTACCCACCTCCACCTCCAAATGAGAAAACAGATAACTACTGGGGTCCCTGAAGGACAGACTCAGACCCCACCCAGAAGGATGACAGGAGGCTCACAAGTCCGAGTGCCAAAACTGAACAGGAGCCACCTAATCTTGAACCACTGAAGCCATGGATAAACGTCAGTGCAAAAACTTACATAATAATACAAAGAACAACAAGGTAACTCCAGAAGATAGTGGTGATCTTACAAATATAAGACCTGAAATGAGCAATGAAGAGGAAACAGAAGGAAGAAACATCAAAAGTTCCTTTTTGATGATCATGAAAGCTCTCAAAGAAGATATGAAAAATAGGCTTAAAGAAATAGAAGGAAATACAAACAAAAAATTGGAAGAGATGAAAAAATCTATGAAAGAAACATGCCAGGAACAAAAAGCTGAAATAGAAGTAATAAAAAAGGCACAAAATGAGGCAAAGATGGAAATTGAAAATCTGAAGAAAAGAGCTGGAACCACAGATACAAGCAAAACATACATAGTTCAAGAGATGGAAGATAGAATCTCTGAAGTGGAAGACTCAGTAGCTCAAATAGATATATCAGTCAAAGAAAATAGTAAAACTAAAAAAGACATAACTCAAAATGTTCAGGAAATCTGGGACACCATGAAAAGACCTAATTTGAGAATAATAGGAATAGAAGGAGAAGAATACCAGTTCAAAGGCACAGAAAATGTTTTCAATAAAATCATAGAAGAAAACTACCCTAACCTGAAGAAGGAAATGCCTATAAAGATACAAGAAGCTTACAGAACACCATATAGATATGACCCCCTAAAAAAGTCAGTGCGCCACATTATAATCAAGCCACAAAACATAGAGAACAAAGAAAAAATTTTAAGAGCTGCAAAAGAAAAGGGCCAACTCACATATAAAGGCAGACCCATCAGAATAACGTCTGACTATTCAATGGAAACGATGAAAGCTAGAACGGCTTGGTCATAAGTTATACAGATGCCAAAAGAGCATGGATGCCAAACTAGAATACTATACCCTGCAAAATTATCAATCACCGTAGATGAAGTAAACAAGGTATTTCAGGACAAAGTCAGACTGAAGGAATATCTATCTACCAATCCAGCACTACAGAGAGTATTAGAGGGAAAACTCCAACATAAAGACCCGAGATAT
>PVIH01014815.1:14561-52268 GCA_004025045.1 Sigmodon hispidus
GAATACCCTAGAGAAAGGAAATACAAACAAGTTACCACCAAAAATGGCAGGAAATATGAATCAATGGTCACTAATTTCCCTTAATATCAATGGTCTCAACTCTCCTATAAAATGTCACACACTAACAAGATGGATACAACAACAGAAGCCATCCTTCTGTTGCCTACAAGAAACACACCTCAACTGCAAAGACAGACACCAGCTTAGAATAAAGGGTTGGGAAAAGATTTTCCAGTTAAATGGTCCTAAGAAACAAGTGGGGTTGCAATCCTAATATCTAACAAAGTAGACTTTAAACTAAAAGCAATTAAAAGGGACCAAGATGGTCACTACTTTTTTATCACAGGAAAAATTGGTCAAGAGGAGATTTCAATCCTGAATATTTATGCCCCTAATATAAGGGCACATACTTATGTAAAAGAAACACTGCTAAAGCTTGAATCCCACATCAATTCTTACACCCTAAGAGTGGGAGACTTTAATACCCAACTTTCAACCCTGGATAGATCAACCAGACAGAGTCTCAACAGAGAAATAAGGAGTCTAAAAGAGTTTATGATGCAAATGGATTTAATAGACATCTACAGAAGCTTCCATCCAAACGCAAAGGAATATACATATTTCTCAGCTCCTCATGGAACTTTCTCCAAAATTGACCACATAATTGGTCATAAAGCAAATATCAACAGATACAAAAAAAAATGGAAATAATCCCTTGTAACATATCAGACCACCAGGGCCTAAAGTTAGAGTTCAACAACATCAAAACCCAAAAAAGCCTACCAACTCATGGAAACTAAACATCACTCAGCTGAACAGTCTCTGGGTCAAGGAAGAAATTAAGAAAGACATCAAAGTCTTCCTAGAATTTAATGAATATGAATCCACAATATATCCAAACTTGTGGGACACAATGAAAGCAGTCTTAAGAAGAAAATTCATAGCGCTAGATGCCTATATGAAAAACCGAGAGAAATCCCACACTAGAGACCTAACAGCTCAGCTGAAAGCCTCAAAGCAATTAGAAGTGAACTCACCTAGAAGGAGTAGACAGCAGGAAATAATCAAACTTAGACCTGAAATCAATACAATTGAAACAAAAAAAAATAATCCAAATAATCAACAAATCTAATAGTTGGTTCTTTGAGAAAGTTAACAAGATAGATAAGCCCTTAGCCAAATTAATCAAAAAACAGAGAGAGAGTGTTCAAATCAACAAAATCAGAAACGAAAAGGGGGACATAACAACAGACCCCCAGGAAATCCAGAGAATTGTCAGATCATACTTTGAAAATCTGTATTCCACAAAAATGGAAAACCTAGAAGAAAAGGACAGCTTTCTGGATAGGTACAATCTACCAAAATTAAATGAAGTTCAGATTAATTACATAAACAGGCCTATAACCCTTAAGGAAATTGAACCTGTCATTAAAAACCTCCCCAAAAATAAATGCCCTGGTCCAGATAGTTTTAGTGCTGAATTCTACCAGACATTCAAAGAAGAATTACTACCGTTACTCTTCAAACTATTTCACACAGTAGAAACTGAAGGAATATTGCTAAATTCCTTTTATGACCCTTCAGATCCCACTCCACCTAGAGGAACACCTGACTCACTCTTGAGGGAGGGGGGACGGACAAAACTGGATTTGGCCAGGAGTGGAGACTGATCTAAGCATTATTGGGTCAGTGGGACCATAGGACTGTCTGCTCCCTGCCCAGGGAGGGGATGGGGAATTGTGGAGAAGAAAAAATGACCTGATGTGGCGGGAAGGGGAAGGGACTTTGAATGGGGATATACAGGGATGGAAAAAATAATTCAGAGGGAATGCTGAACACAAAGTTAATATATGTGTATCAATCTTATTTGCATTATCACCCTTGATAAATCATGCTTATGATTTTTGAAAAAAAAAAGTGTACACAAAAAGAATTCAATACTCAGTAACATTGTGTTTATGGGTTAAAACAGGTAAAAACAACAATACCATAAAAAACTATGAATGTGGGGCTGAAGAGATGGCCCAGAAGTTAATAGCACATATTTATCACCCAGAGGATCTGAGTTCAGTTCCCAGTACTCAGTTAAATATCTCACAACTGTAGTTACCTCACCTCCCCACATACATAATTTGAAAACAAGTAAAACATGGAGTGTTATTGATGAGTTTTTCTCTTTTTCTAAGCCATGCTATAAGTGTATATACACATATTCAACTTATATCTAACTTACTTATATTTTTAAACATAAAACCAGTTATATTTCCATAACTAGCCTCCATGGAATGATTTTTTGGATATGTTATGATTTAATTAAACTCCACAATATTATTGAACAATAGACTTATTTTTATATTTTTTAATATAAAATTGGTTAATAACAGTGGTGTATGTGCACAGCCCTTGTATCAGTTCTCAGCTCTTTAAAAAGAAAAACAACAAATAAACAAGTATACTGGGCAACTGTGTTTAACTTTTTTAAATTAAAATTATTTTACATTTGTAAATGATATACTCTTAGTTAAACATTTCTGGACCATAAATAGGCGTCAAAATTATCCTACATTATAATTTTATCTTTCTCTTTTTTCTTTTTTTTTTTGAACAAAAATTAACCTCTTGCATTTCTAGGGAGAATTCCTGATATCTAGAAAAACCTATGACCTAATAACAAATAGTATTTTCTAATACATTATCCTCTATTTTCTTCTGTATCCATGTTGAAGTACTACATCGTTTCTAATTTATCTAGTTCAATGACCATATGCAGTACAAAGAATATGTTAGTCTAGGAATGTGCATCAGAATACCTTATTTGTAATATTAAAAATTCCTGGAGTTCTGCTTTCCCTAAAAGAGCACAAAGCTCCCTGAAACACTAAGCTCCCAACCAGGCAATTTAAACAGCCATATAATCTCTTGAAGCTGAACTTTTTTGTTGTTGTGGTTCAGTGGGCTGTAGAGGTCTAGCAGCAAACAAATGAACTAGACTTCAAACTGTGACAAGCCATTCCAAAGGGATTTGAAAACCTGACCTACTTCACCTTTGCAAAAGCAGAAGAGGAAGGTGTGGGGAATAAGTGTACCACAGAATCCAGTGAGAGCACATCAGCTAAAGCAGTAAAATTTCGTAACAGTTACATCTTTTTCGTATAGTTACAACGCTAAAGGATTCCTGTACACTAAGATGGTTTTTTTTTTTTTTTTTTTTTTTTTTTTGCAGACTTGCAAACTGCTCATGATTAGAGTGATACAGCAAAGGACCTGTAGTGCACTAAGATGACTGCTGGCTTCCACTGGATGGGCATGGGACACTACTTACCTCTATGAATCATTTTCTCATAGGAGATATTACAAACTTCTCTTATATTATAGCCTTAGATATGTATTATTTTTTTCTGTACAAGTAGATGAAGTGGAAGTTAAGTGATGCCCTGTATGGGCCCTAGATACAAACAGACAGTCAAAGCTCTCTGGGTAGACTAGAAGAATAGGGTTCTTGGCCAAACCTGACCATGACATATGGAAAAGATTATATTGACACAAGGAGAAACAGAAAGAATGATAAAAATCTGCACTGGAGTCTAGGTTCTTAGAAACAACTACATAATCAGGAATTGTTTTGTGCCATTGCTAAGTTAGGTTGGCATCAGAAAACAGACAATGGTACGTTTATCATTAAAACTGTGTGCTTAGTTTCTACTATAGAGAGAAAGTGATCTAGCGCTGGAAAAAAGTTGTTGCAGGACCTCAAAGGCAGATTTGCTGACAAATGATGACCTCTTACTCAGGTTCCCAAAACTATTGAAATCATGCTGAAAACCTGGCTCCATTGTCTTTACTGAGTGTCTGTACTTTAGAGGAAAGCACAGAGATACATTTTTTTGATCTTACCATTTCCTCTTCAGTCTTATACTTCATGAAGAGCAGAACCTAAAAGGATACCCACTTTCATGTTCTAAATTAGGAAATTCACCCAGGAGGGCAAAGGTACATCTTCAATAATTAATACACTAACAACTTAATAACTACTGAGATCACTGTGCAGGGCTGGGAGTTGAGACAGTAAGTCAGTGATGGATGATATATGTGAAGGAACACAGTGAAGAAACTACTGATGTGGCTGATCCACTCTACTGTTGTTAGCATTTAGACCCACACCTTAGGGACATGACAGGGCACATATTCTGCACGAATATGCTTACCAGTGTGCAGATGGTACGATGGCCTGCTCATGGTCCTGAAACATCATGTGCTCATTGCTGGGAATGTGCTGTGTTCCCTCATAAAAGGTGGGGCCCACACACTTTCTATCTTCCTCTCTCTCTCCCCATGAGGTCATGTCTGCAACCTCTTTGTTCTTATCTTCCTCTTCTCTTTTTCTTTTATCCTCAACCCTTGCCCACTTCACCCACATACTCAACTAAAACTCTCTATGTGAGTACTGCCTGGTGGAGTATCTCTCCTCTCTCCCTGTGGTTTTCACCTGCCTTGACCTACATGCACCTTTTTGTTCTTTTTGGTTTTTTTTTTTTGGTTCATTATTTGCTTTATTTTGTTAAGTCCTAATGCATGGCCAAACATTTCATTAGTATTAAAGTTTGTACATTATATGTGAAAGTCCTTATCTTCAAAAATCAATGGTAAATTCATGCATAATAATATTTATAAACCAATTTATAGTTGTATATTTTATATTATTTTATGAAAATTAGTAATAAGCTCTATTTAAATGACTTTTTTCTAACATAAACTTGAGGATATAATAAATTTTTTTAGTTTATTTATTTTTTTACATAGAAAGATGACTTTATTTTCTATAAAATAGAATAGAAAAGAAAAAAAGAAATATGTAACAATGCCATTGTTAGAATGAATTGCGTTGTTATCAAATGAACAGCAGAAGACTATATTAAATAAAATATTCAGATCCTAAGCTATTCAATGGTTGTGGTTTGCACCTTGGGTATTCTTTACTTTTTTTTAATTCTACTAATGAGTGAGTACATCCCCTGCTTATCTTACTGGGTTTGTGATACCTCTTTAATTCCATCTATTTGCCTGTGAATTTTAGGATATCATTTTTTCTTACCACTGAGTAGTATTCCATTGTGTAGATGTGCCACAGTTTGTTAATCCATTCTTCAGTTGAGAGGCATCTAGGTTGTTTACAGGTTCTTACTATTACTAATAATGCTGCTATGAACATAGTTGAGCTAATACTTTTGGAGTGTGAATATGCGTTTTTAGGGTATATGCCCAGTAGTGGTATTGCTGGACCCTTGGGGAGACTGATTTCCAGTTTTCTGAGAAGTTGCCATACTGTATTCCAGAGTGGCTGAACCAGCTTACACTCCCACCAACAATGGAGTAGTGTTCCCATTGCTTCACCTCCTCTCCAGCATAGACTGTCATCTATGTCTTTTTTCTTAGTCATTCTGAGAGGTAAAAGGTGATATATCAAAGTTGTTTGATTTGAATTTCTCTGATGGCTAAAGATGTTGAGAATTTTTTCCAGTGCCTTTAAGCCATTTGTAATTCTTCTGCTGAGAAATCCCTGTTTAGTTCTGAACCCCATTTTTCAATTGGGTTATTTAGTGCTTTTGGTGCTAGTTTCTTGAGTTCTCTATATATTTTAGAGATCAGTCCTCTGTCACTTGTAGAGTTGATGAAAATCTTTTCCTATACTGTAGGCTGTTGTTTGTCTTATTGACTGTGTCCTTGGCTTTACAGAAGCTTCTCAGTTTCATTGAGGTCCCCCAGTGTAGCTGGGCTTATGTTGAGGTCGTTGATCCACTTGGATTTGAGTTTTGGGCAGGGTGATAGGCTTGGATCTATTTGTATTTTTCTACACACTGACATCCAGTTATGCCAACACCATTTGTTGAAGATACTATCTTTTTTTCAATGAATATTTTGATCTCTTTGTCAAAAATCAGGTGTTCATAGGTTTTTGGGTTAATGTCAGTGTCTTCGATTCTATTTCATTAATCCACAAGTATCTTTTTATGCCATTACCAGGCTGTTTTTATTATTGTAGCTATATAGTATATCTTGAAATTGGGGATGGTGATGCTCCTGAGGTTCTTTTGTTGAGCAAAATTATTTTGGCAATCCTGGCTTTCCTGTTATTCCATTGAAGTTGAGTAGTGTTCTTTCAAGGTCTGTATAATATTGTGATGGGAAGTGCTTTGAATCTGTAGATTGCTTTTGGTAAGAGTACCATTTTTACTATGTTGATCCTACCTATCCAGGAACATGAGAGATCTTTCCATTTTCTGATATCCTCTTCAATTTCTTTCTTCAGTGATTTAAAGTTTTTGTCAAATAGATATGTTACTTCTTTGGATTTAGTAACATCAAGGCATTTAATGCTCTTTGCAGCTGTTACAAAAGGTGATGTTTCCCTTACTTCTTTTCATCCCTTTTATGTATAAAATTTTATCTTTTTTTTCTTTTACAATATAATCTTTAGTGTCATAAAACTTGCCAAGGTCACGTGGCAGTTTCTCTTGCCTGCAGGCTGTCTGAGTTATACTGGGACCCTGAAACCCGATCTGCTCACAATAACCCCAATTACCCACCTAATGGACTGCTGGGACTCCCCATCCAAAACTGAAGATTGGTAAGCCCACCTCTTCCACTTTTGACCATTTCCCTTGTTGTGAGACTTTGCTTCTCTAGCATAGTCTTTTCTTCTGGCTTTTGTCAAAGTCTTGATAGTAGGTGACTGTGTCTCACTCAGGCTCAGAGCACCTCCTATTCTCCCTTGTTCCTGTGTGACAACATAAGGAACAGCTTGTGCCTACAGAGCAACCAATGACCCCCTGGCCAGCCTTTGCTGCCTCACTTGCCCTAGCTGAATTTCTGGGATGCTAGAGTTCAGACCTTGGGTCTTATTTCTCACTCATGGAAAAATGTGCCAAAATGCATCCTCCTTGATCCTGTGGTAAAATATTTTTTATTTAATAAAACCAGTCTGGAATATGAGAAAACAGATCCACCTACAGTCAAGCCACTGGGGGTCAGCGAGTGGTAACTCATGCCTTTAATTCGAGCACAGGAAAAGACTGAGTGATGACCTATGGCCTTTAATTCCACAACTACAGAGGCAGAGATCTTTCTCTGTTCCTGTGAGTTTAAGGTCTAAGTACCAAACAGTAGTGATTCATATCTTTGATCCTAACTCTAGGATTATGATGCAAAGTTGAACCCGGAAGTGAAAACAATTGGGCAAAGAATGTATTTAAGGCTGGTGTAGGAAGACAGAGATTTATTCTGTGTAAATGATGAGGAGCCAGTCTGAGGACTCTGAAAAATAACTTTTACCCTAAGAAGTTGGCCGGGTAAGATTTGACTGTGGTCTGTTCCCTCTCTCTGATATTCCAGCTTTTCTCCAATATCTGGCTCTAAGTTTTCATTAATACAAACTAGAATTGTGTTTCATAATTCCATACCTATTAGATACCAATCCAAACAGCCATTTACCAGCACCCTATAACCTGATATTTCACAGGATATTTGTGTTTTTGCAAATGATCCAATAGATCCAAGCCCTTCCCTTTTCTGTTCAGCTTGTCAGTCCTTGTATGCTCCCCTCTCCCAGCATCCTGGGAGACCTATGGATTCACCTTTAGATGGCTGGATGCCTCCCTTATCTACTGTTCACTGCTTCTGTGCCTGCTAGCATCTCATACTTTCACTCAAAATGTCTTATTCTTCTGTTTCTTCTGTTTGTTCCCTCCTTCTTCCCTTGCCACTGCTGCTACTGACATGCCACAGCCCAGGAAGAGTCCCTCTTTTCTGCCTAGCTGCAGTGCTACTCTGCTCCTCAGTTTTCTCCATAGCATTTTCTCTGTGCTCTGGTATAGAAAGTATGATAACTATTCCACAACTGTCAGATCTTCTGAGGCCTGGCAGGTCTAGGCCTATAGGCCAAAGACTGATATTTCCCTGAGACCTCTGCCCTCAATGACCATGGAGGACACTAGGGTGGCTATCTAGATAGCCAGCAAGACTTTGTCACTTTCAATTAGTAACTCAGGTAAAATTTATTCTTCTCGGAACTCTGCCATTTGATGACAAGTCTTTGTCAGTTCAATAGCAGCAGTCAAGGCTTCAGCTGCTTTCTCAGTTCTCTGTATAAAATCCACAGGCCTGATGGGTATCCCTGGGTTAGCACTAGGTGGTGGGGTTCTTCTATGCTCATAACCCTGCTAATTCCTTCTGGGGGAAAAGATAAGAAGTCACATGGACAACAGTCTCAAGAGATGAGTTGAAACATGCAAGTCTAATATAATTGAGGAAGAGGAAAGCTTTAAATACCCTCCTCTCAGCTGAGGGGATGGGCTTTGTTTTGTTGGTGTCTGTGGCTGTAGTATGGTCTTCTCCTGCTGGTCTAGATCATCTCCATCTCATATCATATCTTTCTTTGTTGTCAAGGCCCCAGGCAGACCCCAAATTGGCTTATAAGAAAGTGCTATAAGCATGTCTTAAAACAATAGTAATGACCAGTTTGAACTGGCTGTGCCCAGGCTGGTCTTTAGGCCCTTAGAAGCCTCTAGAGCCCATACACTTCACACAGGCCTAACTCCCTGTTAGAATTAATACTAAGTCTAGACACAATTCACCTTGCTCCCAGACTACATACACACACACACACACACACACACACACACACACACATAGACTGCCATCAATGGGCAGCCACCTGAATCTCCTAGTGAATTAGATTTTTTAAAAATGGGTTCTTTAAGGTTTGTTTAGTTAAATATAGGAAATCTGTCTCATTTCTGCTCATTTACTTTTCTTATATCTCATGATTGATGACCAAGGTATTAATAGATTTGCCTTGACTCAAACTTCTTATTTATACTCCTTGTCCTCTACATGAGTCTAAACCCTGTGTGAATTCCCAAAACAACTGAACTGTTTCATTTGTTCTTCTTTTCCAGATGACCATGTTGAATGAATCTCCTTTCTGCTCTGTAACAGTGTTTGTCTCTTTAATTGACATATTGGAGTCTGGGTGGGTCTGCCTGTACTGTTTGGGATGTGAGCTCAGGCTCTTGTCTTAAAAGCTCTTGTCTATGTATGACAAGGAGCAGAAATGGAAAGAAAAGGAATTTATCAATTCAGAATTGCTTTCCTTATATGGCTGAGACAGGAAGGCCACATAACAATTGATTGATTGACACTCAAGAGAAAAACCCATGTTCAGAAGTAGTTGGCAAACAAAAAATGAACTCTATATTCTTTGGTGTATTTTAGTTTAGTTTTGATTTGAGAAGGAGAAACAAGATGAAGTTGGGTGGGTAGGGAAGCTTTTGGAAAGATAGGGGGAAAGGAAAGGATTAATTAAAATTTACTGTTAAAAATACTAAGCCAGTAAAATATTTAGCATAAATGAAAATAAAATTGATTGGTTGGCATCAGGTATTTCCAAATACCTGGCTATATGACACTATTCCTTGGTAGAGGTAAATAAATATCTACCCAAAATAGAAAACAACAGACCAAAATAAAACCACCAAGAAAGTCCAAAATGATGAACTAATGAATTTACTGGAGTTCGATAAATGGATATGCGTGAGAGGTGCTAGTAAAGCAACAACATGAGTTAAAGACATATGCTTCATCAACACACCACTCCAGCATGGCTGATGGGAATGGTGCTGCCCACAACAGGTCATTATCTTCTACATAAATCAACAATCAACATAATCACCACAGATTACACATAGCCTAAACTGATATAAACCAGGCCTCAAATGAAGCTATCTTCTCAGATGTACTGCACAAATTCTGATCAGAATATTTTGAAAACCCATAACCAAATATTGGGGAAAAGTTGGAATATCAGAGAGAGAGAGAGAGAGAGAGAGAGAGAGAGAGAGAGAGAGAGAGAGAGAGAGCCATGTCTCATGTACCAACTTCTCATGCCTGTCTACATTAAATCTTCCAATTCCAAACTTGTCTCTCCTTAGTCCACCTAGCAAGTGTCTGGGAAAGTTGGAAAACCTTTCCTCTCTCACTCTGCCCAGCTAACTTATTTCCTCTTTTCACATTCCCAGAGCTAGGATTAAAGGTGTTAGGAGTCACTCCTTGACCTTCACAGCTTGGCTATGCATTTGACTCTCTGATTTTCCAGACTAAGTTTATTAATATGTATTATCACACAAGTGGCTTTAGGTTGTGGCAAGTAGACATCTAAAAATAACCAGCATATCACACTTAATAGTTAGTTAATTTGATCACCCTAACAATATTGACATATAACCAATAACCTAAAGAAGCAAAAGAAGAAAAAAAATAACCAAAAATTTATAAACTTCCTTACAATATCAGAGCCCATAAGCCAACAGACCATGTTTTTTTCCCTGTATACTTTAGGGAAGGAACATTGACATAGCTATAGATGTCTTGGTAATCCCCTGGGACTTTTGGCTTGTAAATTCATCTTCCCAAATCCTCACTAATTTCACAGGATACTTTTGCCTCTGTGTCTCCACATCCCCCTCCCTATATAAAAACTAAAGTCATTGCATTAAGATCATCTTAGTAGGATCTGATATTGTTTTAATTTCATTACCTTAATTCCCTGTAATGTTTCAGACCTTTAAGTCTGGAATTACTGCATCATTTCAGGGTGAACAATTCAACATAAAATAGGCACCTGGTATGGAAACTAAGTGAGTTCATATTCTTTATTTAAAAATTGGGTGAATGCTTTTTAATCTCTAAAATTTGATTAATTTGTTATGTGACTAGTAATGTAATTGACAGAACACATTTATTTATTTATTTAGTATAGAAAAGTAAACTCAGTTGTTAATGCATTTAAGCAATATGAATTGTTTATTAAACTAGGAAAGCTAAAAAGTACATTAGAAACTTAATAATGAGTCAATCAAGGAAGTGTGCATTTTTGAAAAATGCTCACTGACTTTTACAATGAATAGAAATAATTGAAGACAGTGTAAAAGCTAAGAATATACTCTATTTTGATCATTTTATTATTTTAATTACTGTTATTTATAGATTTTTTTGGGATTTCTAAATTTTAATATGTGGTTATTCTATTTTAAATAAAATTTGAAAAGTCATGTCTACATGTTGGCATATATATGTGCATAATTTTTGCTTTTAGTTTTGTAAAAAGTGATATTAGCTGGAGATGTAAGCACACAAAGCATGGACTGGTGAATTAGTTCTGTTTCCACACTCACAGGAAATTAATATCACCTTTGGAACTAAGCCTTAATAGAGTTTTCTTCTTTTGGCCCAGAAGATAACTTGCAGTGTCTAAGACCAAAGTGGTGGTGTCGTCATTTAATGGTATCTTTTGTCCCAGAGGCAAGTTTTGCTTAGCTACTCTAAATGACATTGAAAATGACCGAGTGATGTTTTATTCATAAAAATAGATCTTGTGAATATAACTCCCACTACAGCAGAAAGACAAAAATATCACTATGATTGCACCTAAACTAATCTGTGTTTGTGTAACAAATTGACAGATAAATTAAATTTTCACTGCAAATGCTTGCTTCACTTTAATCACAGAGAATTCTGCTAAAGTAATTAGCTTTCCTTGGGTTTCTCATCAAAGATCACTAAAAACTGGATTGCAGTGGGCCTCTCCTTAAAGTGTATTACACAGAGATGATTTTTAAAGTTGAAGCTATAATTCTATGAGTAGTTTACATTTCATTGTATTCACCAGCTTCCAGATAAATTGTTAAAATTTAAAAACTATTCTTGAAAAAAACTGATTTGCCTCAGTATTTATTTGTGTTCAACTCATTTTATTTATATTGATATCATCTATATCTACATCTTCACATATATCTATATTTGTTTTTATATGAATGCACATTTCTCAGTCTTTTTTTCCTTTTCTCTTCATTGAGAACTCATCTCTAACCTCAAAAACTCTATTTTCCAATGACTGATCTTTGGTAGTAGGGAGTCTCCATTGTTGCTATGCTTAGGAAAATCACCCTTTCATCTTTGATTTCATCTTCTAAAGGAAAGAAGAATTGAGCTATTTCAGCAGATGTTGTGAATTTCCCTGGGGGAGCAAAAACATTTGTTTTCAAAGCTCTGAAGAATATCAAAAAGTGCTCCCAAGCTCAAAATAGTAAATAAAAGACTGATCTGGGAGCTGAAGATAAAGTTTCAGTCAGTGTTAGGATCATTGAAACAAAAAGTTGTGTAAACTACAGACAAAAACTCAAAGAATATTTTTGCTTGAAGGTAGGGATTCCATCCAGAGATCCAGTAAGGTAAAGTCTGAAAAAAAATGTAAGCATCCCTTTTCAAATTTCATGAGTTTATAATTTAAACACAAGTTTTACTGATTTTTGTATGACATTTATTAGCTTTTGAGGATTTAACACGTAATGTCTATAAAACCTAAATGTGGTTTATTTTGAAACTTCATTTGATTTAAGTTTGGATATCTTTTCTGAATCAAATTGGTTCTCCTGGTAATTTTCTTATGGTTCCTTACTTTAACATTATTTTTTATATCCTATATCCTAGATTATATATTATTCAATTAAAATATACATTCTGTACACATGCATGAACACATACACACACACATATACACACTACATATACTTCCTCACCATTTCCTGAATTTTCTATAACTTTATCAAATAGTATTATCACCTGGGAACAAAGTATTTAAATAGATAGATGAGCCTGTGTAGGAAAATCCTCATTGGAACCACCACACATTGCGTCCTGTAAGCCTCCCTTATGTATTATTTTTCAACACACAAAAAACTTGTCCTGTATGAGTTATAGAGTACTCATGACTGCAGAAGTAATTGTAAGGAACATATGCTGTGTCGATATTGTGGACTGGGCAGGATCGAGAATAATGTCACAGAAAGGCCTCTGGAGATGCTGAGAGATGCTGTAGATTAGATTAACAGAGCAATAAGAACCACTTTAACTATTCACAGCACTAGATAGATGCATTAACTATCCATGGAATGAGTTCTAGATTGCGTAAAAAAAAAGACAAAAAAAACTTAGAATAGATTTATATCTCTCCTGCTTCCTGACTAGGGGCATACAATGTAGCTAGATGTTTCACTATCCGACTCTAGCTTGCCTTAAACTAAGACCATGTTTTCTAATGGGCAGTTAAAGCTATTTGTTGCTTGATACATGCCTAACAACAAAACCCTTAATTACTCTTAAAATTAAACCACAGAATATATATGAAAATCAGTAAATATGCTTAAATATATTTTATCTAAGTGTTTTAATAGTTTTCACCTTAAATTTTTTTGCTGTAATTTACAAATACTAATTAGAAGCCTTACTAGATAATAAAATTCTTCAGTTTAGCTATCTTCTTGCTAGCCCTTTTGTTTCCCAAGTCTCATAGAGTGGTATGTATTTCTAAGATCTTTGTGGAACTATCATGATTTGTTCCCTGTTATTTATATTTCTGCATATTCATTCATAAAGTTGATATTAATATGAAATGGTTGTGAAAGGAAGGACATTAAGTATATATTTAATCTGCAAACTAGTAATTGATGCCTAAAATGATTCTGAAGAATATAGACTAAAATATACTTGATGAGAACATATTTTCCATTAATATTCAAAAGCCAATAAATTGATACCACAGATATCCTGCCCTTAAGAATAGCATTCATGGTCACACCTGTTACAAATGAAGAACATAAAGGACTAAGGTTCAATAAAAATGTTCAAGAAGTAACCACGTAGATTCTTGAAAGTATTTAAAAGAATGCAATTATTCCTTTATTTCCAGGCATGGAATTTAATTAATATACTCTTTTTTTTTCTACCAGAAATGTTGATGACATTCGTGAAGTCATTTTTAAAATATCTCTAAAATGTAAGGTCTTCTAAATTTTCATTCCTACTTACCATGACAGGTTAATTTATCAATAGCTTAGATGTAATGACCTAATTTATAGTTAATATCAATAGTTTAGATGTAATGACCTAATTACTCATCACACAAAACAGGTAATTAAATCACAGATAAATTTGAATTTAATTTGAACAACACATAATTTTGTATGTATATGTGCATATACTTATGTCCTACACAGAATATAGGATATATTTACCCTAGAATATATTGATATTTGCCAATAAAATGGAATTCTATTGACAAATGTATCAATGCTATGTTCATATTTGTCTTTCTACTTTTGTCTTGGGATCTTACCTGCCACTCAAGTCAAAGGAAAATGACCCTTTGTTATGAATTGTTTACTTATTGTCTGGAAACAAACATTTTTCTTTGTACTTTTATGAAGTAGACATGTTTTAGGGACCTTCATACTATTAGAATATAATTCTTCTTTGGCTTACTATAAAATGTCATGGAAAACTGTGGAAGAGAAAAGTTGATAAACATTTTTTTTCTTCGGATAGGTTAATAGTTTGTTGATAGTTCTCAGTTGTGAACTTGATAAGAAGTAGAATCCCTCGAAGATTGGTCTCTGAGTATCTTGCAGACTAATTGAGGTAGGTGACACTATCCCCCAGTCTGAGATCTGTATTGACTAAGAAGGAGAAAGTAGACTGACTCATCCTATCTGCTTCCTAACTTTGCATGTGACTGATAGCTGCCTCACACTCCTGCAGACTTTTCTTCACTGCCACAAGGAACTGTACTCTTGATCTGTGATCCAGTATAAACCTGTTCTCCTTTAAGCTGATTTTATCTATCTGATTTTATCAAATAGAAAAGAAACTAAGATATGTAGCCTGTGTTAATTTTGGCACAGTTCTTTCATTAATAGTTCTTCTTTCTTTAATAGTTCAGGTTCTTTCTATTATTGTCTTTTACAATGATATAATTTAACTAAACATCACACAATAAGTTGAAACTTAAGAATGAGACTATTTTCTTTAAAAGCTGAACAAAAATTATTTCAATACTGTGTAAAAGTTTAAACTACATAAAAATGATGCTAACTTATATACCAGAGTGCAAGCAAAAAGCTATGAAGAACTAAGGAAACAATAGCTCCATAGGTTTTGTTTTTCCTCTGCTCTATACTTCAAAAGTGTTTTTGTGCACCTTGTATTTTACACGTATTTGGGTTCTTAGGTCACTTCAAAGGAACTGACATTAGAAAAGTATGGATGATGATAGAGCTATAGCTCAGCTGGTATAAGCATACTTACCCAGCATGCATGAAGCACTGGATCCAGTCCCCAGCTTGTGCTCAGAGAGTAGAGACAGATTGTAGTGAGAGTATTTGGCCCAGCATAGTCCCAACATCCAGACCTGGATCCCTGCTGCTGTTTACCCCCCCCCAAAATGACTCAGACACTCATACTAATTACATGCTGTTTGACCTGTGGCTCAGGATTATTGTTAGCTAGCTTTTGCTTCTTAACCCATTTCCATACATCTGTCTTAACACATAGTCTATGGTTTACCTGTTTCTTTACATCTTGCTTCTTCGGCAGCTGGATCACGTCTCTCTTGACTTCTCCCTCCTTCTCCTTCATCTATGCTTGGGTTTCCTGCATGATTCTTACCTGCTCTGCCATAAACCAAAACAGTTCCTTTATTAACCAATGATATTCACAGTATACGAGAAAGACATCCCACGTCAATAATCCAAGGTCATCCTCAGCTAAAAACATCCTCAGTATTTTCAAGGACAATCAGGAATAAATGGAATCCTGTCTTTAAAAAATAAAAAAAGAGAAAACTAACAAAAAGTATGGGTGAGTGAATATACCTGTCCTAATTTAAGATTAAAAAAATGTTTATCTAGGAAATACTATGGTGATGCCACTATAGTCTATAATTTTATATTTCAATGGAAATGTGGAAAGGTTCAAGTATTTGCTACTATGTCCAATCTACCATAATATATTCACAATCTTGAAGAAATAGGAAGCAGAGCGAACAAAGGGACCTAGAGATCTTTACTTGTTTGAAGCATTATGAACAGAACTATGTATTTATCTTTCCTCCTTTGCAATGCAGGAGATCAACTCCAGGGCCTCTCATATGCTAGGTGAGCACTTTCCACAGACCTACACTTCTGTCTCTAGAAGCCCTAATTATTATACTCTAAGTGTTTTCACTGGTGAATTTTTATTTCACGGAAGAATCTGTGGCCCTTCAACACAGGCTGCTTTAGAAGGGTACATTTTTTGTTGTTGTTCAGCTCTATTTCTTTGGTTATGTTTCTAAAGACAGTCACTTGTTTCAGTCTTTATTCAGTCTGTTCACAATCTTACCACACATTGCAGACTGTGGTAAGCAGGTAACACAGATATTTAATTTCCCAATTTTCTGATATTATTTTTAAATACTAAATTAATAAATAAACTTGACTGCGTCCATGCTATCTTTATGTGTACATACTAGTGACTGTATTTTGGTTTTAATACCACTGAGCTATTTTAGCCCTTGGCTTCTTCCAAGAAAACTAGAGAAAATTTTCATCTATTTTAAACATTTCTGTCCCTCAACCAATTTACTGCCCTGTCTCTAAATAATATAAACATGATCATCAGAAAACTTCCCTAATACAGATATCTTTCATGTGCTTTTCTTAGAACCTTCTATGTGCAATTATCCATGTGCAAATTTTATTTGCCATTGTGATTTTTAAAATGCTTAAGGGCAGAAACTAATATTTTTCATATTGTTTTGTTTCTCATAAACTCAAGGAGTGCATGCCATGCAGTAACCTAAGCACTGAATGGTGTTAAGTTAAACTAAACTGATAAACTCTTCCTATATAAAACTTTCTATATAAAACATCTTCATGTAGATGCTGGCCTATACTTCATGGGAAATGAGCAGCTTGCCTGCTGGATGGACACTTTAGGAAAAAGGATTTTCTCTTTATCATGCTGTAAAAAGCATAATCTCTCCAGTCTTCCGGATATTCTGTCCTGCTAAAATAAAGTTTTTTTCCCTTTAGGCTTAAGAATCAGTAAAGATGCCTAGTTGTAAGAAAGAGCTGACTGTTCTGAAGTTCTCTTGTCACACCCCTCCACGCCACCCCCACTCCCACCCCTCCAGCTCTGCTTTTCTCTGTAGAAGATCTTGGGAGATCCAAAGAGATACAGGTAGTCTGAAGACATTGAATCTGTTTACACATGCTAAGCAGCTATTTTCTTTTTACTGAGAAAAAGCATTTGCTAGGAAGCATTTGTTTGCTTAATCATAAAATTATAATTGTTCTTAATATTTAAGTACTAGCAATGTTCAGCCCATTGATTCAGACACAAAGTCATCCTGTGTAGTAATTCACACTGTTGATTCTGTTCTTTGAAAGTGCAAACATTTTCCCAAATGAGGCAATTAAAGTAAAATCACCAAAGCTTTGCTCTGGGAGCCTTGATTCAGATGGGCTATCTCAAATACAAACTTTTCATCTACCTATGTATAGCAACTCTCTGACTACCTTCATTCCTTTTTTTCCGCTTTTCTTTATATTCTCATTGTTCTTTTCCTAGTTGTCATTGTTTCCTTATTCTCTAAAACATTATTTTATAAAAATACTATCTTTGTTTTATATTATGTAGTTTTATTTAATATGTTCTTTTTATTATTACTTTTATGTCTGTGGGGAGATTTTTATATCACATTTGTGCACTGCCCACAGAGACTGGAAGAGGCATCACATTCCCTGGAACAGAAGTCATAAATAGTTGTGAGCTGCTGTGGAGGTACAAAGAATCAAAATTGGCTTTCTGAAAAAGTAGCCAATGCCCTGAACTACTGAGCCATCTTTCCATTCCCTTTAGTTAATATATTTTAAAGAGTTAAAAAAAAATCACATTTCTGTATTGTAAAACTAAACATTGCAGACATATTTCCTTTTCTGTTTACAGACTTTAGGCCTTTTAAAAACTCCTTTCAATAGCAATTATAAATAAAATCTAAATAACTCTTCTAATGTTAAATGTCAATATTTTTTAAGGATAATTGATGTAGTTCCCTGGTCCAGGCCTTGTTTAGCATGCACAAGACCCTGGATTTGATCTTGACATTGAAAAAAACTTGGTCTTGTTTTATCTACTGCATTTTGAGTCTAAAGTTCTCGATAAAACTGGGATTCATTTTGTCCACATTTATGCATGTGCATTGGCCACCATTTGCTCTCTGTTAGGATCATACACAGAATATTTACAACATTCTGTAAACATTTTTGGAAGTTTTTTTAATGATAGCATATCTGTGATTTGTGTGGGAAAGCTTATTATCATGTGTATTTATGAGTCCCCAAACCATGGATTCTGATTCAAATGATAAGTCTAGGACAGAGTTTAGAAACCCACGTCCTTTATTACCATTTCAGGTCATTTTGATGAATAGTTGCGTTGATATGAAAGAGAAAGATTTTTAGTCCTGAAAAGTCTGATATTTAAATGAGTTTTAATTGCAACAATTTTCAATGTTGACTTTAGTTCACATATAAAGCTTTAGAAATCTGCACTAGCATTAGAAGGAGAGTATTTATAAATAAATCATGACAAACATTATAAAGCATTCCTAGTATTTCTGGCCTTGGCATAATAACAAAGTTCCCCACATGAGACTTTAGTGGAGTGAAAATCTATGTGTAGATATATTAGTGAAAATATATAATTAATTATATTATCAATAAATATAAATGAAAGTAAAACATGAGAAGAAGAGTCAGGTGATGGGTTGAAATTTTAGGTTGCATGCTAGAGATACAGCGTTGCCTGCAAAAGTGATAGTGTAAGCTTTGAAAAAATGAGTTTAACACCAAAACAGCTAGAATGGCCAAAACACTTAAATATTATGCTTGAAAAAGCCCTCCTCTAGGATTAATCATACAAAAATGCTTCTGTTTTCAAATTGCCACCATTTTCCTGTGACTCTTCCACCCATTTTTTCATGGCTCTTCTGAAAAATTCATTCCATCCAGTTTGTTCCTTTGGTCATAAAGAAAACCTAGAGATGAGGTGATCGTTAGGCCATTCTTAGAATGAATTGGGAAATAATCCCTCCACATACTAGTCATAAACAAACCAAGAACTGGATGAATGGGGACAATCTTGTTTGTGTCAGCTTCCTGCAGAAAGGAAGCTAACTATGGTTGTCAGAATGGAAGACATTCGTTACTGTTCCTAATGTCTATAGAAAGACAATTTGAACTATCTGTATCTCATACCCATTTCTTGGTCCTACTGAGGTACCAAAAAAATTATTAGATGAATAACTTCTTTAGAGTTGGATTAAGGAACTCAAGGTGAATGCCCTCACTGTACACAAGTAACATCCACTAAGATGACAATGCTTCTCAGCTCCTCCAAGTCCAAGCCAACATCTAATAATACTCAGTTTAATTTCATAAACCCCTTCTTTCTTTGAGAATGCTTTACAAATATGATTTGCTGACATGCTGCAGAAGTCTCATGAGGCATCTATGAAATGATTTAATTGACTATGAATCCCATTCAGACAACCTGTCTTTGTGTCTCAATAAATAAATTCCCTTCTCTATGACGTAGGCTATTTAATTTTATTGAGAAGCATCAGTCTGCTACCAGTCAACTCACAAAGTCTGTGGCTAAAGAAAAGCAGCCATTGAGAAGGGGAATGTTGAAATTAGTTGCCTATTTTAAATAAAATATAGAGAAAATTAAGCATTTTCAAGCCATGCACTTCTTCTTTTTGTGTAGATTAGGATATTGTATGCTGTTTTGTTTAATTGTGTGGTTTGTTTTGCATTCTATTGTTCATCCTTAACAAGCTCTTCTTTCTCTGCACCCCATACCTAGTGAAGTTGACCCTGCTTTTCACAAGAACTTTTGAAATGGGAGTGATTGCAGTAGGTGCTGGGAGCATTTTGAAAGTCTCTGTTTGCTAGAGAATAACACTTATGAACATTTTCAATTTTAAAATGACAGCTCTTCCTAAATTCTGTTTTGAATGCTGCTCTGGATTTGCTCTTCTTTCATAGTTCTTTCTGATTTGTTCATTTCAGAAATGTCATTCACTGTATTTTTATTTTGTTTTTTATTTTTTAGTTTATTTTACTATTATTGTTATTATGAACAAAGAAGTCACACTTCTTATCCTTGTATATCCTTATTCAAGGTCCCTTCTCCCTTCTACCACATCAGGTCATTCTCTCTTCTCCACAACTCCCCATCCCCCCTCCCTGGGCAGTCAGCAGGCAGTCCCATGGTCCCACTGTCCCAATATTGCTTAGTTCAGTCTCCACTCCTGGCCAAATCCAGTTTTCTGCCCCCAACCTCAAGACTGAGTCAGGTGTTCCTCTAGGGGGAGTAGGATCCAAGGAGTCAGTCCAGGGTGTTTCTGATCCCAAGCTGTTATGTGGTAGTGGTTTGCAGCTTGGGCATGCTTTGCTTTTTTCTTGTTTGTTTGTTTGTTTCTTTAGAGTCCACTAATGAGTGAGTACATCCCCTGCTTATCTTTCTGAGTTTGTGATACCTCGCTCAAGAGGATATTCCCCAAATCCATCCATTTGCCTGCAAATTTCAGGATATCATTTTTTCTTACTGCTGAGTAGTATTTCATTGTGTAGATGTACCACAGTTTGTTAATCCATTCTTCAGTTATGTTTGTATTGCTGGTGCCTTTCTACAGGCCCCCCCCTTTTATGAGTGTGTATTATTTTACTTAAATGTAGAGAAGAGATGAATTGAGGTACAGATTTTCTTGGATTGAGTGTCAGGTGCTTTAAGTTTGATAAATATTCTATAATTCTTTTATTCATGATATTAGATATAAAGTTGGAATTCTCTTCAGAAGTTTATTTTTTCCATTGTGTGCAGCTGTTAGTAATTAAAGAAGAGCTCCTATTCAAACAAATAATTGAGTAGAAATATATATATATATATATATATATATATATGTTATTTAAAAGGTCTTTTTTTCCCATGTATCCCATTGCTCACACTTCCTTCCCTATTCCCAATCCCTCCCAGTCTGCCTTCAGCCTCCCCCCTACCCACTTCCCAAAAGGGAAGGAAGTCCTAAGTTGGGTCAGCTCAGCATGGTGCATCTACCCTAGGCAGGTCCAGTTTTCTCATCCCAATATCAAGGATGGGTTAGACACTCCTCTGCAGGGAATGGGCTCCAAGGTGCCAACCCATTTACAGGAACACAGTCTGATCCAACCCCACAAGGCTCCACATACTGCCCATGCTAATCGACAGTTCCCTCTCCGTAAAAGGCCTCGCTCTTTGTCCTATGGTTCCCCAGGGACTGTTCTTGATTCAGTATGCTCTCCAGAGCTCCAGGCAGCTATCACTGTGAGACTTCTCCTCATACTCCATATCCCCTGCTCTTACAGACTCTTCTGTCCCACTCTCCAGCTGTAAGTGAGCTCTACCCAGTGCTTATCCATGGATCTCTGCCTTCACCTTCAGTCACTGTTGGGTGGAGGTTCTGTGATGACACTTAGAGTGGTTATTCATTTGATCAAAGAGGATGTTAGTAATATATTTTTAAAAGATGCATGTTGAGCTCACTGATTTTGCCTTCCTGCCTCAAAAATGAGTTTTCCTCATTTAAACTGATGTTTATAATCAAAAAAGATAGTTGGTGAGAAATTTGGATCACTTCTCCATTGTCTTCGAGATTCTAATAAATTATCATTTCTTTTTGATTTTTCTGTACTCTTTTGGTAGAAGCTAGGATCTCAGAAATTCTAGTTCTTTTTTTTTTTTTTTTTAAACTTTTTTATTTATTTATTTGCCTTGGTGTTTTGCCTGGAACTGGAACTACAGACAGTTGTTAGCTGCCACGTGGGTGCTGGGAATCGAACCCGGGTCCTCTGGAAGAGCAGACGGTGCTCTTAACCGCTGAGCCATCTCTCCAGCCCCGAAATTCTAGTTCTTAATGTAAGTACTGAGATAATATTGTATCAATAATTAGAGGCTAGATACCTGTGTTTTACTCCTGAAATTTGTGGATCATAGTATCTGAGTTTATTTTTTCACATTAAAAATTTATCAGATAAGTCTTCCCTTTACAAGAATTGAGAACTATTTTTCATCAGTCCTTATTTCTATATCGCTTAGAGTACCTTGAAACTCAGATACTTTTTTCTTTTTATGTTTGGAATATTCCCTGAGACTAACCTTTAAAACAAGTGCATTCACTATCCCTGCATCATAATAACCAAATAGCCATACTAATCAACTTATGAAAAGTAAAGCTTTAATTTGCATGGCAGTTTGGAAAATTTCTTTCCATAATTGATTGGTTTCATCACTTCAAGCATGCAGCACATCATAGCATGAGTCTTGGTAAAGTAAAATCACTCATTGCATAGCCATAGCCAGAAAGGCAAGAGATAGAGAAAATAGGGTTCCTTCATTAGCTTCAAAAGCAGTGCCACCATAATGAATGTAAGAATCTCCCATGAGGTATTGGGAGCTCAATTTAGGGCCTCATACACCCTAGGCAAGCACTCTATCATGAGCTTTGGATACAAAGGACTCAAAACTACATAAACACTGTAACATAATATAGTTTACAACTAAACATTAAATTTCTTCTGGTATATACTTCTGTTCTTGTTGTCTCAATGGTGTCCATTATGTTTTATAACCTGCCTACTAACCTTGCCTCTGGAGGTCTGAGACAGGACCAATCAATCCTTAAGAGTTTTCTTTATTTGGACTCCTAGGTCCTGTGTGTCTTTCACTTATTATTTTTCCATCTTTCTCAAGTTCAAGCTAACTTTGCTGTAATAAGCTCCATGAAGATTTAGACAGAGTGCTATATGTCACAGAAAGAGCTCTCCACTTTCTCAGGCTGCACAAGTTGTGCCTGGCCAGAGAAACTAGCTGTTCCATTAGGTTAGCCTTCACCCCACCACACTGCCTTTCCAGGGTGTTTATAATACATGCCCTCAGTAGACTATGGATGTCTGAGGAGCAGAAGTCTGATATAAATTGAATTGCAGTTTCAGACCATAGAAACAATCAAGCACAAATAAATACTTGTTGCATTGAGAGGGCTTGAGAAAACCTCAGCTCTGGTCAGTCAGTGGCTTTGATACTATAATATCTACCTTTGTGATCATTTTCCTCTCAATTCTTGTCTTAGCTGTTGGATAGTAACAATATATTAGAAATAAAAAACCTAAGAGTATTTTGTTCTCTGTGTAGATGAAAATTACCTTAATATTTCAAAGAGCTCCCATGTTCTTTTGACTTAATGAAAGTCTATGATTTAAAATAAACTAATTATTGTTGAAGTTTGGTTTTCAATTTTAGCAAAATAAAATATTTTTTAACTATAGTCAAGCCTCTGGCATAATAATAGCAATCATTTTCTTTTCACTCACTATATTGCAGAACAATGACATATTTTGCCCTGGAAGTTCATTGTCCTCAAAATCCTGTGTTTGGCTTTAAAATAGAAACTCTGTCCAGAAATCACATAAGATGATTTAATGCTAAGGCTGTATTTATACCTATGCATCTTTGTGTACCATCAAAACAAGGTCCTCTAAGACAATATAATCTTAAGTAACAAAAAGAATATACTTGCAAAGATACATTGAAATTAAATATATTTTCATAGTATATTGATCATAGATCTTTTAAGGGAAGCTCAAAAGAAAATAAATGAGTATTTTAAAAATATAGAAATCAAAGCACATTGTCTTCCTCTGCTTTAGTATCAGTATGATATTCTAGCCTGGAAAAAGTTTCAGGAGGGGACACACTGATCCTGCAGAAGGCTAGGTTTTGTTGTCAGCACCCATGTCCGGTATCTCACAACTGCATACAACATTAATTCCAGAAAATCACATGGCCTGTCCTGGTCTGCTTGGGCACTGACCCTCATAAGCATATCTCTTCCAGAGTGAAACAGGGGATCTACTATGAGACCATGTTTTCTAGAAATGCCAGAAGCCATGCCCATGAAGTTTCACTAATACAGCTGTCTGAACATTATTTGAACAAGAACAATAACAGAAATATTAATATAAAAAGTGAACATCTCAGGGGGACTCAACCTTAGGTTAAGAATAACAGGTGACTAAGTAATGCTGAGAATGAGTTAGAATACAAATTTTTATTTAATACCAAATGATAAGTGCTGAGAACATAAGCATAAAAATATTATATGGACTGAACAATGTATATATTTATGTACTTAGGAACACACACACAAATACTTAAAGATATATAACAACAATTAAAGAAAAAGAAATTTTTTAATTAAAGAAAAATTAAAATGAAAGAGAAAAAGGTAGGGGGTGCATGGGATGGTTTAGAGGGAATGAGAAAGAAATATATAAAAGTTTTTGCAGTTAACATGTACTTCTCTAGTAAAATAAAATGTATACAATAAAAACTTTTAAAACTTTATTTGAAAATACTATAAATTAATAATTTTTTGAAAATAGTGTTCACTGAGGTTTTAGTCACAGTAATACTAAGATCTAAATGTCTATTAATTACCATGTTAAGTTATGGACCTTGATTGGGTGATTAGTCATTTAGACTTAGCAAATCTAGGGATATTATAGACAAAATCAATAAAGCTTCTTGATATGCAAGCCCTACATGAAGTTCTGTGAAGTGTTTACAAATATAAAAGCTCACTCTTGTAGGAATTTACAACTTGGAACTTCTATTTTGATTTTTCATTGGTCTTAGAAAATGTCAGGTTAATCCACACTTCTCTTTAAAGAGTAGGGAGAGTGGAATAAAAAATAGTTTATCTATCATGTCACTTTTTAAATGGAAGTGATCTGCTTTCTCTTAGCAATAATGATTTCTTATTATCACTTGTTAATGTCTATCAGTCTGTGTGTCTGCACATAAGGGTCATTGAAATGGCTTTTAAATTGCATATATTAGCATCATTTTGAACACAGAAACTGTTTTGCAGTGTTTTCCTCCACAGTCCTTGATGTTATGCACACTCTTCTAATGAGACTTCTCTCATAGTTAGACATTGTTAGTTACTCCATCTTGCAGGAAGCCACCAGTCAGGTACTGTACTTTGCAGACTTAACAAAATAAGTCATCCTTTGTACTCTTTGTCACTGATGGAATTTTAAGAAAGGAATTGTTGGATTTCTTCTCATCATCTAAAAATGTATATTAAGTCAAATTTAAAATATCTTATGAACTAACGAAATAAAAGAGAGAGTCTCAGAGATACATTTTCATTTCTTCTTATTATTGAATTGATGGAACATCATGCATCAGGATTCACTTTGATCCATACATATTTTTCAATGGTTGGACCTGTTTTATCAAGAGACTGCTCTGTTCTGCATCGTTAGGTTTCTGTGGCATGATCATACAAGGCAGTATTTGCTATAATTTTATGTATGTCACTCTCCTTCAGCATAGCAGTTTCATTACTAGGAGATATTGTTTTCTCAGTAGTCTTGAGGCCTCAGATTTTCTTGCTGGCATTGTTCATCTTGGAACACTGGTTTTTTAGTTCTTGTAGATTCTGGAATCCAGCTGTGAGTCTAGCACTCTTAGTTTTCATTGTGCTTTGTTTGCACATAATGGCAAGTGTTACTTCCGATCATGTACTACAAAAATTTTCATGGGAACTGTGAAGAGAGAAAAGGATACCAAAGACACTGTAACTTCATTGCAAAGTACATTTCTTTTTTTTTTTCACAAATCCAGTAGAATTTTATTGAAATTCCTACCAGCAATGAGTTCAGCTATACATGTTTTGAATTAATATTATACACGTGACATTAAGGATTTAGATAACATATAGAGTATCTGGTTTATGAAAGACAACAGAAAATTGGCAAGCTAATATAGGCTGTCAATTCTGTGTGCTCTCTATAAGGTGAAGGTTTACTGTTGTGGTGATACTTCATGTTAAAAAGTGGGCTTGAGTGATTTAAAATTTTTGTCAAATATATTTGTTACTTCTTTGGTTATAGTTACTCCAAGGTATTTAATACTATTTGCAGCTATTATGAAGGGTAAAGTTTCCCTTATTTCTTTTTCAGCTCTTCTATCTTTAGTGTATAGAAGGGCTACTGATTTCTTTGAGTTAATCTTGTATCCTGCTACATTGCTGAAGGTGTTTATCAGCTGTAGAAGTTCCTTGGAAGAATTTTGTGGGTCATTTATGTATACAATCATATCATCTGGAAATAGAGATATTTTCACTTCTTCTTTTCCAATTTGTATCCCCTTAATTTCCTCTCATTCTCTTATTGCTTTAGCTAAAGCTTCGAGAACTATATTGACTAGATAAGGGAAGAGAGGACTTCCTTGTCTAGTTCCTGATTTTAGTGGGATTGCTTTGAGTTTTTCTCCATTAAATTTGATGCTGGCTGTTGGCTTCTTGTTTTTTTTTCCTTTTTTTAGTATTATTAAGTACATTTCTGATTATCCATCTCATACATATTTTCAAGTGAATCCCATTTTATAGTCCCCCCAACTACATGTCCATTTTTAATTCTTTCTTGTTAATAGAAACATAATATTCTGACTAAAATATTGGCTGAGAAAAGATATGATTTTATATTGTTTGCTTTGATTTTCTTATTCCTCCTACACTGAGGGACAAATTTCAGAAAAACAGAAATTGGACAACTATAGATTACAGATTTACTTAAGCAAAAACAAAAACAAAAAAAATCCCAGGATGATGTCACATGACTATGTGGTAAGAATGTCTAAGTGCTTGCATGTTCAGTGTATGAGATCACAGACATCAGAATTTATACAGATGGGGAAAGGTACAGTAATTGTGTTTCTTGATATAAAGGACAACTGTGGATGCTCTCTGGTTTATAGAAGAGAAAGAACAATAGAGGTCAGAGAAGTGTTATGAGCTTATAGAAAGGCAATGACTCAGAAAGCTACATTGACCTTGATGTTAATAAGCAAATCAGAGGCTGACTCTGAGACTCTAGTAGAGGCAGCAATCATGGCAGCCAGGGGACATACATGTGGATACATATGTCCTTTTCATGACAGCCATAATTAAAGATGGGATGTTTGTGAGTCAGAATAATGTCCTGATAGGCTCAGGAAGACAGATAAGGATTTTGGACTCTATTTTTATGTGTCTTAAGTTGGTGGAATTGAGTGAAGCCAAGGGTACCCCAATAAAATAGTAGCATCATTAAGAAAGTATAACCTAAAATATTTTTGTGCTTCATATTTTTGTGAACATAAACTATATTAATATATGTAAATTTAATTACTTTGAAATTCCCCTTAGAGTTGTATAGGATTTAATTTTTTTTCCATCAGAGATTTTTCCATTTGTATTTAAGGAAGTATGTTACTTGTTCTTAAAAGCAGAGACCAACAAGGAAGTTTCTGGAAATAATTGACCAAAGATCCCATGCTATGCCTTCCATGGGTAACTGCTCATCCAGGTAAAAGAATCTTCAGGTGAACACTTGGACACGCATATCTGAGGAGCAGCAACCTAGATTCAGACTGGCATAGATACACAGTAAGTGATGGGAGGAAGGAAGCAATGGCTAGCTGCTCCAATGCCTCTTCGGTTAGACAACTGTGCAGTCTGCATCCAACCTATCCATCACAAGAGTAAGTACTTCCGTTCTGTCTAATGCCCCTTTTATACTGAAGACTGGGTCAAGACTGTAGGGTCACAAGAAAATTATCACCCTATTATTCTTTCTCAACATGTTTCTTAGCTACTTAAACTTAAAACCACTCATGTTTTCTAAATATGAAAAGCAGAAGAACAGGGCCTTTGCCAAAAGCAACTTTAGCCTCCTTCCTGATGTACGTATTAATACAAAACCAATGATTTCAGAACTAGAGACTTTCTTCATTAGAATTTGGAAGTCTTAATGTGATTAACAACATTTATGCCTGCATACCCAAAGCAGGTTCTTCAACAGTTAAGTGTATCCCATTCGATGTGTGTCATACTAGTTCTGATTCTTCACAGAATTCATAAGTAGACCAAAACTCCTCTCACTGGCTTCCATATGTTTTATCCTATAAAGGACTTTCAACCTAACATGAATATAGTTAATGTTTTTTGATCCAATTTTCCATTTACTATCCTAGAATTAATCCTACAATTAGCTGTATAAATTTAACAAGTCTTTCATAATTATTATTAGACTAAAAAATTTTGGTCTATGGACTAATCATGTATCTTTATCATTTCTGTTTTTTTAACCATAATACTCACATAAACTATTTTGAACTAGTCAGATTTTTATCATAGCATAATTAGTGAGGAATTTCTGTCATAGTCTCTGATCATAAGATTAGGCATTTAAGTGCATTTTTGTGGGTTTACAGAAGTAATCAAATAATTTTTCTTATTATATAGTCTCTTTAGTTTTTAAAAATTGAGATAATTTCTTGAAAAAGTCTAGAGTTAAACAATAATTTATATGGGAAGCTATTTGCATATTACTTTTTTAATTTCCATTTTTTGTATTTTTAAATGTTTATTTTTTGTGCTCATCAGCTTTGCTGATAATTATTTTTTCAAAATAATAAAATAATTTATATATTTTATTTTTATAGAATAAAGTCTCATCTTTTATCCATGTATTCTCTTGTTCTAACTCCCTTCCTTCTTCCAACCTTCCTGCTCAGTCTTCAGTCTCCCTTCTCCCCATCACCTAAAGCACTCCCCAGAAAAGGCAGCAGATCCCAAGGTGGATCAGCTCAGCATCCACTCCAGGTAGGTCTGATTTCCTCATCCTAATATCAAGACTGGGTTATGTGTTCCTCTGGAGGGAATGGGCTTCCAGGAGCTGGTCCATGTACAGAAACACAGTCTGAACCCTCACTTGGGTCTCCATATCTGTAATGTTTTAAATGATTCAGTTCAGAAATAAGATGGTTTAATACTTTATTTAAAGATCCAGAAGAACCTTGAAAGAACAATACTCAGTTTCATTTGGAATAACAGAAGAGCCAAGATTGCCAAAACAATTTTGCTCAACAAAAGAACCTCAGGAGGCATCACCATGCCCAACTTCAAGATATGCTATAAAGCTACAATAATAAAAACAGCCTATAATGGCATAAAAACAGACTTATGGATCAATGGAATAGAACTGAGGATCTAGACAGTAACCCAAAAACCTATGAATACCTGATCTTCGACAAAGAGTCCCAGAATGTTCAATGGAAAAAAAAAAAAGATAGTATTTTTAACAAATGGTGATGTCATAGCTAGATGGTAGTGCATAGAAAAATGCAAATTGATCCAAGCCTGTCCTCCTGCACAAAACTCAAATCCAAGTGGATTGAAGACCTCAACATAAACCCAGCCACTTTGAACTTGATAGAAAAGAAAGTGGGAAATATCCTTCTACGAATTGGCACAGGCTACTACTTCCTAAATGTATATCACCAGTGGCACAGACACTAAAATCAACAATCAATAAGTGAAATCTCCTGAAGCTGAGAAGCTTCTGTAAAGCCAAGGACACTGTCAATAGGACAAAACGACAGCCTACAGAATGGGAAAAGATTTTCACCAACCCTACAAGTGATAGAGGATTGATCTCTAAGATATATAAAAAACTCAACAATCTAGAGCCAAAACCTTGAATAACTCAAACAAAAAATGGGGTTGAGATCTAAAAAGGGAGTTCTCAGCAGAAGAATTACTAATGACTGAAAGACACCTGAAAAAGTGCTCTTCATCTTTAGCCATCAGAGAAATGCAAATCAACACTACTTTGAGATACCACCTAACACCTGTTAGATTGGCTAAGATAAAAGGCACAGATGACAGCCTATGCTGGAGAGGGCGCGGAGCAAGGGGAACACTCCTCCATTGTTGCTGAGAGTGTAAGCTTGCTCAGTCATTCTGGAATGCAATATGGCAGTTTCTCAGAAAACTGGGATTCAATCTCCCCAAGGACCCAGCAATACCACTTCTGGGTATATACCCTAAAAAAGTACAGTTGCACTCCAATGGCATTAGCTCAACTATGTTCATAACAGCATTATTTGTAATAGCAAGAACCTGGAAACAACCTAGATGCCCCTCAACTGAAGAATGGATTAACAAACTGTGGTACATCTACACAATAGAGTACTACTCAACAGTATGAAAAAATGATATCTTAAAATATGTTGGCAAATGATGGATTTGGAGAATATCCTCCTGAACGAGTTATCACAAACCCATAAAGGTAAGCAGGGAATGTACTCACTCATTAGTGGACTCTAAACAACAACAACAAAAAGCAAAGCATGCCCAAGCTGCAAACCACAACCACTGAACAGCTTGGGATCGGAAACACCTTGGACTGCCACCTTGGTTCCCACTCCCCCTAGAGGAACACCTGACTCAGTCTTGATGTTGGAGGGATAAAACTGGATTTTCCAGGAGTGGAGGCTGAACTAAGCAATATTGGGACCTTGGGACTGCCTGCCCATTGGGGGGATGGGTAGATGTGGAGAAGAGAGAGTGACCTGATGTGGTGGGAGGGGGAAGGAACCCTAAATAAGGATATACAAGGACAGAAAATGTGACTTCTTTATTCATAATATTATTATTAATAATAATAATAATAAAAGATCCAGAAGATTCTGTGTGTGTGTGCATAAAACTTGATATTGTCAACATTTTAAGAAAATGGTTGCTTCAAGTACTCTAGAAATATCAGAAGCTCTCACCCTCCCTTCTTCTCCCTCCCTTTCTCCCCCTACCTCCCTTGACCATTTTTCTCTCTTACACAGACACAGACACACACACACACAGACACACACACACACACACACACACACACAAACATACACACCACTATGAAGAAAGTAACATTACCAGATATTTTGAAGCTGTGTGAGTATTTTAGTGGAACTCTAATCACAAAACTTCTGAGTAAAAACTTGTGAGCACTTCATTGTATATTATTGACTATATTTCATATTGCTATTAAAAAACAACCTATTTCAAAATAATTTCCAACTCCATACTGATGATGTGAACACTGTAAAGGGAGGTTGTATGAAATTTATGAAGGTCTGAGCTACTGGAGCTGCTTATTATTTAAGGCCGACCTTATGGATCTTTGGAGGTAGTGGGTGATTATAAACTGCAAATACTGAAAGAATTCAAATGCCAAGGAATGTTGTCCTGATAGAGATGTAGATGGAACTTAAAACTCCAGGCTATTCAATTATTAAGGTTAGGAAAATAGAGTAGTATCTTAACCTATAATAAAAGGACATAACCAACACACCTAGTATAAAAGGCAGGATGGCAAGAGACCAGTGAAAATTTTTGCTTGTAATTTATGGCAGATTATATGTAAAACATTTTGATGCTTAGATTCAAAGAAGCTGTTGGAAAATCTGATTGGATAAGAAGAGTACATTTTAATAGTAATAAACAGATTGGGAGAATTTATTAAAGATTACCAGTAAGATTTATTTAATTATCTAATTTCTGTTCTTTGTTTGTAACATTTCTTCTTCCTCGATGTGGAACAGGGCAAAGTGGAAGACCTGTTGGCTAGAAGTTACTTGGAAAGATGGAGAAATTGCAACACTGACTATGCTTTTAGGAAGGAGATTCTGGATTCTAAGTCCTAAGTTGGCCAAGAAGAATTCATATTTTAAGGCTTACCTCAAGGGAGAGTGAGGGCTGAGAGAGGAGGCAGAAGATCAATGAGAGACTTGAATTCTGAATTTGAGTTTTATTTTTGGCTAATATTTTATAAAACCAACACTTTCAGACCATTTTTTCTTAAGATATGTGAGGGTGATAGGCCTTGACATAAGAGGCAACAACGTTTGTGAGTTTCTTGATTATGCTAAGATTATTTTGTATGTCTTTTTGTGGTTTTACCGTACCAGAGTAGATTTATATAGGACATTCATTCTGATCTCTAAGTGCATTCATCATTGGATTTCTTCTTCTCAGTCTTCCACTCATATGTCATTAAGCTAGGCTTGGATTGATTTTTCTCTCAGCCATCCCTTCCCTAGTTCCTCCTGTTCTGTTACTGGGAATAGCATAATGTGGGCAGTGAATGTGAAACCCATGATGGAAAGTTTAACTCTTTATGCACCCCTTTCTTCAGTCCCCACTGTAATAAATTCACAAATGGAAAATTTGAAACCTTAACCATAACACCCTCAAGCAACATAATCATTATCGTGGGGTATAGTACTTCATTTCCAGAATATCAGGTTTACTAAGCAGCCTCTTTGCTCTGGAGCCTTATTACCAATTAGATAAAGCCTACATTCCCATGCTGTGATGATTCACTTAGACCCAGGGTTCAGCTTCTGTCTATTTTACTTTTCAAGGTGTTCTCTGCTACTCTTCAAACTAGCTTGTCTCCACAAATCATATGAATCACACCAATCTCCATTATAAGCCTTCAAAACAGTTCTTCTATTTGGGAATAGTGATTCCAGTATTTCACTACCTTTAGTCTTGCATATTTTTTGGAGGATACTTAAAAACTTCCATAAGATGAACATTTGTTATTTCTCAGTGATTTAGATATTAACGATTTCTACTAAATTTACCACTTTGTGGTGTTCATATTCTTCAAATATACTGCTTTTTTACTGTAATGTCTTATTACTTAAAAAAATAAAGAATAAAAAAATAATAATTTATGAAAGTCTCTTATTTGGGCAAACAGAAAGTTGCTAAGGCCCTGAGCTGAGCTTAACTCCAAAAGTAGTACTTCTCTGAACCCTGACCTAGCTAGATGGATCAGCAACAGCTGTTGTACTTTTCCACCCCATGTGTGCATGTTCCTGGTTACCTTATATTAACTACTATTATTCCAGCTTCACTCACCACTGTCTCTGGTTGAAGCTCAGAGGCAGTGATTTTGTGACTTTATTTAATAAATCTTTTGAGTGAGAATATTCTGTGTTGTGGGGTGACTCTCTGGTAAGTCTCCCATTCCCCAAAAGCCTTGGTATCCTTTCACTCATACTGAAACATTTCATAAATCAATGCAGCTATTGAGCTATATAGTTATGAAGGACTGTATATATACATATATATATATATAAAAGGTCTGGAATACTTGCTATGAATTGAACAAAATAGTTTATTAGCATGGTGTCACAATAAGCTGAACCATAGAACTTGGCTGACTATACAAAACATGTCTGTGTGTTTAAAGAAATCAAGACAGCAAAAATTAGGTGCTTCCATGTGACCCTTGTGATCACAGATCACTTGCGCGCACACACACACACACACACACACACACACACACACACACAGTATAAATTTACAGGTATATGATCAGAAGTCTTTAAAGTGAGAGAATTTCTTCTCTTGCCAGAAAACTGAGAGCAATAGAATGTACACAATTATCCTTGCAAGAACCATATACAGAGAAGGTAAAATTGTATGAAGAATATGAAAGATTCAATTCCTCTTGTGCTTTTCCAATGAAATAAGAGCTCATGAAACTTCCAGGTAATTCAAGTGTGATGCTAATCTTTTCATAGCTACGTCAGTGTTTAATTATTTCATTCCACATGCAGTTTTATTCCTTGTGAATCTTGAAACACAACCATTTGATTTTAGAGTAAAGAAATTGCATTCACATTGTAATGTAGTTTCCCATACTATAAAAGTTAATAGGATCCAAAACAATTGGGGAAAATTTCACATAAACATAAGGTGATTCAGAAACTTTACAGACTTTAAAAAAAAAGCCCAGACATAATCACTGAGTATTTTCATCCATATTTTTCTAATGATTTAGCACCTATGGCCATTCCGGAGTTGGAATACAGGTCTCTGGGATCTATTTTGGTGCAGTTATTTTTTAAAAGGCACCTATAATTTATAGCTATATGCAATATGCTCTGTTTTCTTAATGCTTCACTCAGTCTTTCTTGGAAGCTCCCCTCTCTTTAGTCTGATACTCCTTCTGACTCTCTGGGACATACACTGAAAATATATTTTCAATTATTTCTCTTTCATTGCTAACATATCATCTTAAGAAGCTCATGACCACAGAGACCATGATGGGGTTCTCTCTGGCCTTAGCTATTCATATGTTGAACTTGTAACTTCTGAATGCTTAGGAAAGTGATTGAGCTTGGAGATAAATCTTTTTAGGTCAGTATTTTTTAAAAAGTTAGTATGGTGTGTGTTAATTCAACTTGGTTGTCAGAGAAGGGAATTAAGTCAAAATATATACAAAAAATTCAATGAAGAGAGGAGGAGAAAGCATCCATTTCTTATTAAAGAAAGAAGTCAGTAGATAGCAAACTTCCTCATACCTTGACTATATTTTTTATGTCAAACCTCCAAAATCAAGATAAATAAATGTCATCTAAGTTGCAGTCTGCTATGCTTAGTTGAGGCAACTCTAGAAAACCGATAAGAACCATTTCCTGCTACATTTATGTTTGTAAGTTTGCAAACAAGTTATGCTTCAGTGACCTAAACAAAAGAAGTTTGACTAGTAATCGATTAATGTATAAGTCACTTGTTCTTTAGTTTTCAAAGTGAAAAATTATTGTTAAGTATACAGCCACTTCTTTGTACAATAAAAATAAGATCTTATGCTTAATGAATATGTCTTTACATGCCGTGCTTCTAAAGCAGATGCTATTATTTTGAGATATATCTGTGACTATGTTCTTACTATAATTTGAAATGAACAATGTTATTAAATAATTTACTGATAACTGAGGTGGAGGACATAAGTGGCAGACCCACAATGACAAGATGGAGTTAAAGACTAAGCTCACTATGCAAAACATTAAGAGAGAGATGATGTTCTCTAATAATGCCAGCGTGGAAAGCTATGCTTAAGTGTATTTAGCAGGATGGTGGTGGTGCATGCCTTTAACCCAAGCATTCAGGAGGTAAAGGCAGGTGGATCTTTGGGTTTGAAGTCAGAGTGTCTCTACAGAAAGAATTCTGGGATGGCCAGGGAAACACTGGGAAACCCTATCTCAAAAACATAAAAAGAAAGAAAGAATATTTAGTTAAATCATTTTAACCTTTTTAATATGAAAGAATAAGAGAAAAGGGTATTTCTCAAGAGCTATAGTGCTTGCTTGAGAAGCGCATCTAGCATAATTGGAATGGTCCAATATTAGCATGGCTCCTATGAAAAGATTACAGACAAATTTGTGAGGGTTTCTATCTAAAAATGTAAAAAAAAGGAAAGAAAGAGATGCATGACAAAAGAAAGTACTTAATTTTTAATGTAGACATTTTATTTGGCAGAACATTAGGAACAATAGAACAAAGTTAAGCTGAAATAATATAGATAATAAATAGACATCTTATTTTAAGATATCCATAAACGATTTAACTATATAAATAGAGATACCTCCTGAACTTCCCAAGGAAATATTTGTCATATTTAAAAATAAATAGAACACATGGTAGGATCTTAGGGAAGTTGGAAGGACTTAAAGCAGACACGGAAGGATAAGAATTGTCCCTCTTTATATAAGCCTTAACTAACCAGTCTTCCTGGGTCTTATATATATATTTTTTGTATTCAAAATACTGTACATCATCATTGTCTTTGCATCACACAAGCTCATGCAACTGCTGCAGGGACACTCTGCTAGCTCTGCAAACATACATACTCCTATCTGTCCCATAACCATGATGCTTCTTTTATTCATGTTATACCTCTAAGGAACAGGAAGTCTCTTTCATCAAAATCAGAGTATTACTTTCTTGATTTTTATTATATTTTTTTTTATTCATAGGGATATGCTATGTACAGTGAACAGTTTTGTCAGAATCATTAATGACTTCTTTGTCAGCCAATCCAAATGTTGGTACTGATTTACTTTTCAGAACACCCTTCTCTTTATCATTTTTTGTACCATACTTGGCTTCCTCTTTCTCTTGGGTTCCTTGCTAACACACTCTGCCTTCCGATTTATTCTACAATACAGTCAATTGCCAGTGACTTCAGCCATCATTGGGTTCCAATTATTAGTAATGATTCTGACCTTCCAAGTAGTTGCTTGATTCTATAGAACCTGCAAACTCGATGTATCTGTGGCTAAGTTCACCAGGTGAAGAACCCTCCAGTCCTCTGCTCTTCTTGCACTTTGTATTAAAACTAGATGACAAGTCAAAATGACTTCTAAATGTCTATATGAATGTCCCTGTGTGTGTGAGGGTGAGTGTGTGTGTGTGTGTGTGTGTGTGAGTGTGTGTATGAGTGTGTGTGTGTATGCATGTAAAGTTATGTGCATGTGTGTACTTCTGTACCCACTTGAATTAGGAGTATGTGTACATGGAGGGCAAAGAGGACACTAGATGTCTTGCTTTGTCACTCTTATGGGTCAGGCTCTCTAACTGAACCTGATTTAGGCTGATGACAGCAAGTCTCAACTGTCTTCCTGTCTTTGTCACTCACAGTACTTTGGTTACAGGCAGAAATGTACTTGAGTACTAGCATTTGGACACAAGTACTTAGGTGTGTACAGTAAGTAATATAACTCAGTAAACCATTTTTCCAACTCTTTAAAATTTCCTGTTGTGGCTCTTGAGCTGTAAAGATAAAGGTCAGAGTGCAAATGATGGAGCTCATTGTTGGCAGTGTGCTACATATGGACAATGTGTGTGTATGTGTGTGTGTGTGTGTGTGCATGTGTGCACATGCATGTGCCTGTGTGTATACATGATTAGAATTTCCTAAATCCTGCCCTTGCTGCGGAGGAGATAAAGTGATGGGGAGAAGAGAGACTGGGATGGGTGAGAGGAGGGAGTTTGAACAAGGGAATTCATTTAAAAAATGACTTTATTCATAATAATTTAAAAAAAAGTAAAAAAGTTAAAAAATTCTAAATTGAATTTTTTTTTTCAAAAGTAATTATAAAGATTTTTCTACTGCAGGGTTTTTTTTTTCACATAAATAGATGTAGAAAACTAAACTAAAAGTTGAGTTTAATTTCCTTGTGGTAATTGGTTAATCCACCTACTGTCCTTAATTACAGAAAGATCAATTTACCTCCAAGTGTTTATTAATCCTTATTGTGCATACAGTATGATTTTAAGTGTCAAGAATAGCAAAGGACCTGGAAAGTATCTTGTCTGTGTGCCTTACATTTCTTTCTTCAGTGTTGCTCTCTGTTAGTTTATCTGTCCTATTTCAGAGTCCTACCTTTCTTTTTGTTAGTGATGGTATTCATGACACAATGCCCTTTTTAATAATTTGTTACTGATTATTAATCTGTAAATTCACTTCTTACCTAATGATTTTTTTTTGTCTCCTGCATCACATTCATGGCTGAGACACATTTCCCTTCGAATCTTATTTGAATTTTTTTATTTTATTGTAGCACAGCTTTATTCTAATGATCCATTTTAATGACTTTGTCTATTATCTCAAAACTAAGCACTTTATAACCACAGGGGTATGATGCTCTCTTTACTTATGAGCTGAGACTTTTCACTTACTTGAAACTAAGAAGTGCAAACTTCCATAATTACTATTGAGATCCATGTAAAAATATATAATTCAAATTTAGATCAGTTGCATACTACACACCAATACCATATGCGCCGCGCCAAACCCGACCAGCAGAAGAAGACACGGCACCAGGATCCTTCCGTGGCAATTGACCAGGTCCTTTATTGAAAATCCTCGCAGCAGCCGCTCCCAGCCCGTGCAGCCAGCTTTAAACCCCAGGTTCACCACTCAGCTACTGCCACGTGGGCCTCTACCATAGGGCCACGCATACGGAAGCAAGCGAGTCAGCTCCGCACAAACC
>PVIH01014816.1:0-52191 GCA_004025045.1 Sigmodon hispidus
CGCTGAGGCCCGCCGAGCCCTCCTCACCTCTGGTCAGGGTTCGAATCCGCCCCTCAGAGACCCCTGCAGTTAGTTTGCTCAGTTCACTCAGTTCGGGGTCGCGGTAGGGATCCTTGCAGATACCCTCAGCAGCAGCAGGAGCTGTGGGTGTGGCCAGGTGCAGAGTTCAGCTGCCCCTGCTCCAGAGTGCGCTGGGACGAGAGAGCACAGGTCCCGGTGGTTAGCAACTTTTATTTACTCATTACTCTTCAAAACACTCGCATGATTTAATAAATTGGAGAAGTGAAAACAGGTATTGAGGAGTAAGTGAATTCTCTATTAAAATGACTGCGTAACACATCATTAGCATCTGAAGGCTTGGATTCTGGTCAATAGCATTAAATTGAGAGTCGGGACCATGAGCAGAGCTTTCTGCCGCTCACGCTCCCAGCAAATGCTCTCGTTAAGTGTCTACGGCTTGGTGAGACGCACAGGAAAAACTAGTTTTCAGTGCGCCTTCTCATTCCTGAAGATAAATGTCTGCTGGGAGAAAGGAGGCATGTGCCACCATGGACAGCCTTATGTAGGCTACAGCTCCTGGCAATTAGCTTCAAGTAAATAAGATGGTTGAAAATGTAAAGAAAATGGGATATTTCTAGTTGCAATATTTAGAAAAGCCCTAGCTGGGAGAACTCAAGCCCCTATAAGCAAGTAGAGGGAATATTTTTACGAAACAGATGGTTCAAGAAACAACTTACTTCCACTAGGGAACCATGGTCCAGAGTTCTTCTTGACCATGTTACCTGTCTAAAAGCCAAACTATATCATTTGTCCTTTATCCATGTTTGTAGCCAAGAACTGTTCCAGCAGCTTCCTCCCCTCCATTTCTGTATTCCCTCCCATACCCTTGGCCATTGAAAGTCACCAACAAAGCCCTCTCCCCCATGAATATGCAGAATTTTGTCAAAATTCCTCTGGTACTCACCGATCCTAAAGGCACCACTGAGAGAAGCAGGCCCTCACAAATTCCTCGGGCCTTTTAAATACATTTGCTTCTCTCTTTGTTCCCATAATCCTACAGCTCCCTTCCCAGAGTGAAAATTCCATTCAGGTTTGTTCAGAACTAGGTTACTGCCAGTATCAAGGACAGTTTCCTATGATGCACACCTGTGCTAAAACAGAACCGTGGGCTGTTTCCAACTCAGTTCTGTCAACTGGCCCCCAGCTGTCTGTTATTTGTGTGTTGCAAAACTGACTAGGGAATCACATGGCCCAGTCCCCCTAAGATGAGAAGTTACTCCCATGTCTTTCCTTGATGTGTTAGGTACTCTCCTTATTTTTATGACTAAACACCTGACAAGAAGCAATTTAGGGAAGGGTTTATTTTGGCTTGGAACTCAGGGGAAACAATCCATCATGGAGGGGAAGCCATGGCAGCAGGGGAAGGAGACAGTTTGTCTCATTGTGCCTACACTTTGGAAGCAAAGAGTGAACAGGAAGTAGGGTGAGCTATAATAGGCCCTCTCCCAAAGACCACTTCCTCAACAGGCTCAGGATGCTAAAGCTCCCACAACCACCTCCAACAGCTCGACCAGCTGGGGACCAAGTGTTCAAACACATCAGCCTCTATGGTATATTGGACACTGAAACCACAATACCTGGGTATACCAATATACATTTGACAAATGCTGAAGACACCTTTTTTAAAAGTTTATCTGCCACTTGTAAAGGTTCTCAAATCTATGGGCTTTTGTTTGCTTCAACAGTGCCACAGCTCATGCTACTGCCTGACCCAGGGGTAGTGGGAATGAAAATTGGTTCCAGGGGAAAATGTACTAGCATTCTCCCAGTGGGATTCTCCCAAGTTCATTGTTTTTATTAGTTTCTTGATATATGGTTTTCCTTTGTGTAGCCCTGGCTGTCCTGGAACTTACCCTGTAGACAAAACTAGCCTTGAACTCAGAGGTCCACCTGCCTCTATCTCCAGAGTGCTGGAATTAAAGGCAGGCATATGCCATTACTTGCCTGGCAACCCTGGTTCATTTTAATAGCTGTGATCTGAGGAGGAGCTCTATCCAAGGGGAATTTATGGCCATCTGGATCTGTATCCATACCCAAAGCTGGGGGACTCTAACCAGCCTAGAACCCTCAGCTTAGGCTTGGAGGATCTATTCTTCCCTTAAACTGAGCATGGACTCCTGCAGTATTTATTCCAGGACATCCAGTTCTACCATGGAGAAGTGAGACTAATGTCCTCAAAGGAAAGATCTCTGGAAGCACAATGTCCTTGTCTACCTTTGCACAGTTAATCGGGGGAAATATGATAAATGCATATATGAGCTCCAAATCCAGGACAAGCACACAGGGGTGGGGAGGCATGGTGCTTTCTTCCATAAACTGTAACTACTTTATTCCAGGGCATGGATGTGTGTTGTTTCTGTACCCAAACTCACAAATTTTTTGAGAGTGCAAAGAAACAGCTTTTCCAAAAATTTCTTAGAACTCTGGGGCCTTTCTGATCCCATCTTCGCCCATGTATCAGCATTTCACATGGTGTCCCACTGGATTGCCAAGAGCCTGGGACTTTCCTTTGGGTCAGTCTCCCACCTGGTGTGTCTACTTCAGCATAGGATCCTGGAACTGCTTCATCTTGGACTGAAGGTAACAAGTGGAACCTGGTCACTTAGTCCCCAAACTCTTCTGGACAGGAGAAGCTTGGTAGATGTACACAGCCCTGACTCTCCTGGCTTTTGCGGGACCTGAAACTGGGAATCTGTGGTCACCTTCAGAAAATAAAAAAGAGGAGAAAGATCTGCACCCTGACAGCTTGAGATCTATCTGGATGTAAGTTTTTCAACATCAGTCAGATTGACAAAAGAGCACAAGTGCTCCCATCAAAGTCAGCAGGCGATAGAAAGATGGGTTGTTGTTGTAGGTAGAGATCATTGCTCTACTTCTGGGTCCCCTACTAATTAATTCATTAATGAATTAGCTAATCCAGCTCAGGCAGTGTGGTCCTTAGAACCCCCATCCCCATCTACAAGTGAAGAAGTATATGATCTAAGCCTCTTTCATTGCCATAGATTAACTAAGCTTGGAGAAAAGAAGATGTGAGCTGAAAGTATGGTGATTTGGACATTTTAGCATTAATAGATGTAATTGGGTGGACAAGCAAATACCAGAATTGAAACTGCCTCCTCTGTCATTTTATTCATGTTAAGAAAAAAAAGTCAGAATCTAAACTAGATAATTTTGTTGGGGCAATTTTTCAGTTTCTCTTGTTTTGCTTTCTTTGGAAATAGGAAAACTAAGTGTCAGGAAACACTGGTGAAACCTAGACTGGCCAGTAATCCGAAATTTTGTGCAAGTCACAGAACTGTATAATGTGTATGCAGATTAACTTTACCTTTGCTGGAGATACTAAATATGCTCAATCTACTCTATTTATTTGGAGAAACATGCATTTGACAAACATACACACAAATGAACTCAGAGCTTAGTCTGGCAAAGCAGGAAAATGCTCTTTCCAATATCAAACCAACAGATGCTAAAAAGTTACATTTACTCTTAATAAATTATAGGCTTGGAGTTTCAAAGTACAGCAAAATAATCTATCAATCTATATTCCTTAGGAGAACATATACATGTGTGTGTGTGTGTGTGTGTGTGTGTGCATGTGTGTGCGTGTGTGTGTGTGTGTGTGTGTGTGTGTGTGTGTGTGTGTGTGTGTGTGTGTGTGTGTGTGTGTGTGTGTGTGTGTGTGTGTGTGTCTCTGTGTGTGTGTGTGTCTGTGTGTCTGTGTGTCTGTGTCTGTGTGTCTGTGTGCACGTGTGTGTGTGTGTGTATGTGTGTGTGTGTGTGTGTGTGTGCCCTAAATTTGGCACAGTCAAGTCATCAGGTGGTGAGATGTAGGAGTCACCAAGTTTTGCTTGCAGCTGCTGGAGCCACTGACTTTGACATCTGTGACACATTTCCATCATTGCTGCAGGGAAAAATTGAGAGGTACCATCCACAGAGACTCCAGGAAGTGTAATGTGACAGCAGAGGGAACAAACACTGTCACTTCAGACCCTGAAAGGCAGCAAACTCTGCAGGGTGGAGGAGTTCCAGCAAGTTCCCTGCCTTTCAGAGGCATGTGGGCTGTTTCTCAGAGGCATTGCACCATTAGGAATCAGCTCCTTCCCTCTGCTGCTTTCCTTCAGGCCACAACAGTGTTGGGAGATTATTTTTAATTTATCAGCAAGCTCTGTAGAAGTGAATATGTAAGAGACAGTCACTTTCTCCAAAGCCAGCAGAATGAAAGAGAAACATGGAGAGCGGTGCAAGGCTACAGCAGGGAATGTGTGGACCAAGGGTATAGAGGGTTAGTCAGGCCTGACTCTGATTAGCGGAATGGCTTGGTGAAGAGAAGGAAATGGGGGGTTAAGTGAGGTGGACCATGGGTGATAGCTCTTCAATAGGAGGTCTGTAGATTGGTAGGAGTGCAACCCAAAAGTGTCTTGAGCACTTCAAATTTAAAAAAACATAAGTGGTAACTTATCTACAGGTTCAACATTTTTAAATGACACCGAGAATCTTGATGTGGTAGAGAAAACAAGAGCTTCCTATACATTTGCAGACCTATGTTTAAATTCTCTCTCCAGTCTTGGTAAATTGATACTTCTATGTGTGTGTGCACATGCATTTGAAGGTCTGAGATCAACTTTGGGTTCTGTATCTCAGCTGCTGTCCACTTTTCTCTGTGAGACAGGGTCTCACACTGGCCTGGGAATTCACCAAGGAGAATGAATAGGCTAGCCAGTCAGCAAGCCCCAGGGATCTTCCTGTCTCTGCCTCTTCAGCACTAGGACTATAAGCAGATATTACCATCTTGGTGTCTTTTTGTAGGTTCTGATGTTTGAATCCAGGTCTTCCTGCTTGTATGGAAAGCATTTTGCCCACAGAGCTACCTCTGCAGCCCAGAAAGTAAAGCTCTTAGTTTTCTGAGCCATTTTCCTTGTCTGTCATGATGGTCATCATCCATCTTTTGGGTCTGGTGGACTTTGAAGATAGGGACTTTCTCAGCCAAGAGCAGTAGCTGCTATCTTTTGGCTCAATCACAGGATGATTATCTGGCCTCCATGAAGCTGGTGGTATTTCTCTTCAAGGAAGCTCCCTGATAACATGAGCAGGTTTCCCTTTAAATAAAGGCACCTAGTACATGCTGGCATCAAGCACCAACAACGGTCATGTGTCTAGGCAATGCCCTCCCCTTCCCCCCAATTCATTAGTTACCCTATACAATACACGTAAGTGAGTATTTTTTGTCTTCATGGTAACATAAGATCAGAGAGAAAACAGAACACAACAGAAATGATTGGCCTCATTCATTTCCTTCTGTGAAGGGGCTAAGAGCCAGGTAATGTGGACCATGCATAGACCATTCATACTGAATGTCATTTACAGGCTAACCACCATCTAACCAACTGGACAATCACAGGGATCCACTCAGATTGGCCTCCTTTATTCAGATGGCCTGAACTAGACCTTTGGATGAATGTGGCAACATGCTGCTCTCTGAGAGAGGGAGGCACTATGGAGTCTGGGCCAGTGCATTCATTGCATGTCTCTCAGGAGTCTCCTTCACCTATGTGTCAGCTGCCTTGGTGAGATGGGCACAGATCTGCACAGATGGGCTGGATGACAGGTAGATCTTCCCTGAAAAGCCACCCACCTCACAGAACTTGTTTGCTTTCCATTGCTATGATAAACACTGTGACCTGAAACAGCTAAGCAAGGAAATGGTGTGTTTGGCTTACATTTCAAGGAACAGCGTTGACCCAGAGAAGTCAGGGCAGGAACTCAAAGCAAGATCCTGGAGCAAAATCCATGAAGGAAAGCTATTGGTTCTTTGGCTCATTCCCTCTGGTTTGCTCAACTAGCTTGCTTATATATCCCAGGACCACCTACCTAGGGATGCTATGCTTACTGTGGGCTGGGCCCTCTTGTATCAATTAGCAATTAAGAAAATGCCCATAGGGCAACTTTATTGAGGCAATTCTCCAATTGAAATTCCCTCTTCCCAAGTGACTCTGGGATGTACCAGGTTGATAGCTGAAGCTAACAATGATACCTTGGGTCATCCTTGAAGCTGAAAACAGATCAGCTCCCTCCACTGAAAAGGACCTCTGTCTAATCTAAAAGAAGTAAAGAATAGTGGCCATGCAAGTAATCAGAGTTGCATTCTAAACAATCCTTCCTACAACATCCACAGAGTCCCCAAGCACAGCACCTTCCAGGGACTGAGGTGCTCACACCTAGTAAAGAGGCGACTGATCAGACTCTAGACCCAACTCTGCCACCTGCTGAAGGTGGCCTGGATAAGTTTTGTCCTGGATATGACACTAGCCTGGTAGCCAACAGGGCATTTTCCAGACCCATAAGAATGTCCAGTTCCAAAGCCACCAGCCTCTCCTTTTTAGACAAGACTTCTAGGGTCCACCAACTGCACCTGTCGCCACCTGCACTCCTTCATCAGATGTTTTCGCCTCAGCACCCAGGTGAGTTGATTCCCAAGCTATTATCTTCAAAGTTCTCTGTCATCCCTGCCACCATCAGAATGTGTCTTAGTGTATGAAACCTAAATAACACTTTTTGAAAAACCTTTGGGTCTCTCCTATACCTTGAGTTCCAATGTAAAACTTACTGAGAAACCAGGAATAGCAGTACACACCTGCAATTCATTGCTCAGGAGGCTGGTTCGAGTTCTAAGCCAGCCAGGGATACTTAATGAGGCCAATTTGTCTCAAATAAGTAAAACTTGCTATCTAACACATAATTGATAATTTATATTCAAAAGTGAAATCTTGTGATAATTCTAGTATGTCACTAACCATTTTATAACTCAAGAAGATGCACAGACACTTATATAAAAACACATTGCTACCCTTAACTGATCTAGGAATAGAATTGTTCCATAGATATCCATAACTGAACAGAGAAGACACTCAATCAATGGATTTTAATTTGAAGAATGGAGCCGCAGATGTGTTGAAATGCTGCCACTGCTGCAAAGCCTGACTGTCAGTTGACATACACTGTCTTGATTTGAGGGAACCAAAAAAACAGGAAGGGCCTGCTCAGAGTGATTACACTGTGACTTTATCATCATGCCAAATAAAAGAATGTGCTTTGGAACTGAGAAACAACTCCTAGCCCACTGCAAAATAAAAAGAGTAGGGACAATTTTCAATTAAAGCCAAGAAAAAAGTTTACCCAGCAAAATTAATCACTGAAAATAGATAAAGTATTTGTAGTCTCCTTTTCTCAAGATTGTCCATACAAAGGACAGTGAAGTTCCTCTTGTGGACCTACCAACCATGGAGCAAGTTGCCTGGTGTCTATGGGACTTCTGGTAAGCAGTCTCTTAGGCAGTCACCTGTTGCAGAATATTTGCTTACATTGTGGAGATGTGTCTTTGACAAGATGCCTTCTGAGTGGTTTGATAAAGAGCTAAATGGTCAATAGCTAGGCAGAAAAATGTTAGGTAGCACTTCTTGGGGCAGAGAGGACACTGGGAAAAAGGAAGGCAAAGATGCCAAAAGAAACAGAACAAGTAGAATGTACAGGAGGAAGGAAAAAAGCCAAGAGCCACATGGCGGAATACAGACAAATATAGATGGGTTAACTAAGTTATAAGAGCTAGTCAGAAACAAGCCTAAGCTATAGGCCAAGCTTTCATAATTAATAAGAAGTCTCCATGTCATTATTTGGGAGCTGGCAGGACAGTCACCCATTTCCCCTTCTCACTGATGCCCAACCCGAAGTCACAGGCCTCTTATTTGAAGATTGGGCTCTTTGTTATTGTGTAGTAGTTTGCTATGAATTAAAAAGTTCTCTCCTTCCAAGATGTCTAAAGCCTCTCACCAAATGTAAAGAGAAGAATCTGACTGCCACTCAGAGTACCCCAGGTTCATCACTTTTGTGAGGCATCACACCTGCTGGGGTTGGCTTTCCAATGACACAGTACCATTGAGTCATCCATACTCATTATTTTACTGAGTTCACCTTTGGTGGGCTTATTACTTTGGTCTGTTGTTTGTTCTCTATCTGAGCTGCATAAACATGTTCTCACATTTCTCCAAGAACAGCTGCAGAACACTCATGAGTGTGCAAGTTTATGGCTGGACTTGCAGGATGCGATGCAGAGGATACTTAGTCATGCACATTGGGTTCACACAAACTTGGGGACTTTTGGTAGTTTGTCTTGAGCTGAAGGCCTGCCCTTTCTTCCCAGGCCTGTTCTCAGGCTCTCCTCTAACTCATCCTTTTCCCCCAATCCTTCCTTTCACAGAATTTGTCATTCCAAGCAGTTTTTGCTTTATTTATAGACTTATGTATTGTAGAATATTCCTTTACATTGTGTGAGAATGTGTCACTGTAATCAGGGCTGTGATGAAGAGCTGAAGGGCTAATAACTACACAGGAAGAGGTTCTGTGGGACTTTTCAGGACAGTAAGATCTTGGGGTGGGGGAGAAAAAAGATGGATTTTTCAGCCAGACACAGAGGCAGAAAGACATGCAGGAGGAGAGGTAAAAACCACAAGCCACATGGTAGCATAAAGATGAATAAAAAGGGTTATGCTATAAGAGCTAGTTAGAAATAAGCCTAAGCTATAGGCTGACCCTTCATAGCTAATTATAAGTCCTTGTGTCATTTATTTGTGAGTCAGTGACCCAAAGAAAAATCCAGTTGCACTTCTGCGGTAAAGATTATACTACAGTATCTCTTGATAAATGTCTATCTTCTAGAGCCCTTTTGAGACTTGTAGCCATCAGGAAGATTTCCCTTAACAACCAACCTTCCCTGTGACTTGGCATCATACTGTGGATACATCCTTGACCCTCCTGAACATTTTTGAGTTTGTTTCCATGTATAGGTCAATAGCAGAGTCACACCTCACACACAGACACTGAGATCTTTTTGTCACACTCTAGAAAGCACATGTCCTCTGGAAATAACTTAATCTTTCAAGGCCATTGTCATCCATAGTAATCTTAGCTGTTTGGGAGAGTGTCTTGCAGGAGCTCTTGGTGGACGCAGTAAATAGATTTATCAAAGGACACACAGAAGATGTCAGGAGTTCTTGTCCTGCAAGGTGACCCTGGGTAAGCACCATCACAGAAGTGAGAAATTTGAGTTTGGTGAGTATTGCGTTTTCCACTGTGAAGTGTACAGAGCTCACAATTATCAGCCTCATTGCCAAAGTGATAAAGAGAAGGCATTGCCCCCACTTACCCTCGTGGGAAACCTGTTTCCTCTTTTGGTGCAGGACCTCACTAGAATAGAAATCAGAGTGGGTTATGAACAGTCTTCCCATCCATGATCAGTGTTTTCACAGGCAGTAATAGACTACCCCCACAGTGTCTCTGGCCTCTGTGTCTCTCTGTCCCCTTTCATGGGGTTTGATGACCACCAATAATCCCAGAATCCAGAAAAGCAGAAACACAGCCCTCACCATAGGAGTTGATCCATCTCTTGCTCCTTCCACTGGTTCACCTTCTGGGTAGTAGCATCTTTTTCAGACACATCCCAGCTAAGATAAGCTTAATTAGTTACAGCTCATGCTGGATTCAGTTTTTACAAGGCTTGAGCTTATAAGCAAGCAAATAAGAAAGCATCCAGATAAATATAACTGAATTGAGCTTTTATGGCAGTTTGGAAAGAAAAAAGTCCCGATTTTAATCAAAGTCCATCAACTGCTTATACTACCAAATCCTCTGTACATCCATTTTCCCAGGACAGCTTCAATGAAATGTGGACCAGGACTGGGAAAGCATTTGATGGATGCCCAAGGCAATGCAAAGCATCGAATTAAACTGAGCAGGATGAGGATACCCTCAGGTTGTGGTGGCTGCCTGAGATGGTGAAAGTGACTTTCAGCTCTACAGATCTACACATCCTTTTCCATTTGTTAATATACTGAAAAATACAGGAGGAAAAAAGGAGCTTTGCTGCTGCCAGGGGTTAGAAAATGCTCCCCACTGATCATTCTAAATATGCTGCTGTGATAGTTTCAATAAGAATGACCCCAATAGTCTCATGTATTTGAGTGCTTGGTCATTAGATAGTGATTTCATAGGGATTGTGAGATGTGGCCATGTTGGAAAAAGTATGTCTCTGTGGGGGTGGGCTTTGAGGTCTTATATGCTCAAAGTATGCCCAGTGTGGGACATAGTTCACTTCCTGTTGCCTGTGGATCAAGATGTAGAACTCTTAGCTCTTTCTCCAGCACCATGTCTGCCTGCTGCCATGCTTCTCACCATGATGATATGGACCAAACTGTAGCTCGCCCTAATTAAATGTTTTCCTTTATAACAGTTGCTGTGGTCGCATTGTTTCTTCACAACAATGAAACTTTAGTTAAGATGGGAGTGGTGGGATTTAGGGTTTCAAAAGCTCAAATCAGGCCCAGTCTTTCTCTTCCTGCTGCCTAGCGATTGGATGTAGAATTCTCGGCTACTTCTCCAGCATCACATCTGCCTACATACCACCATGTCTCCCACCATGACAATAATTGATTAACCTCTGAAACTATAAGCCAGGTGCAACCATGTCTCCTGCCATGACAATAATGGACTAAACCTCTAAGACTGTAAGGCGGCTCTAGTTAAATGCTTTTCTTTATAAGAGTTTCCATGGTCATATTGTTGCTTCACAGCAATAGAACTAAGACATATTCTATTTCCAAAATTAACTTTCCAAGAAAGAGAAATATCACTAGCCTGAAAGTTCTACCTAAAAAATGACAGGGAAGACTATCATGATGATTCATGGCCATGACCTCAGCCCCAGGAGAATGAGGCAAGAGGATCACTGTGAATGTAAAGTCAGCCTGGTCTACACAGTAAGATCCTTTGTCAAACAGGACAAGAGGCTGGGAAGACGGGTCAGCTGGTAAATAATTGCTATAGAAGTGTGAACAGCCCTGTACAAACCCAGGCCTGCTTCTGTAATACCAGCACAGGGAACATGGTGCATGTTAGACAGTAGTATACCATAAATGATGAGCTTCATGCCCAAAGGGAAGACCATGACTATGAAGTATAGCATGTCTGGTAATGTAGTTGGTAAACCAAGGGCAAAAGATGCGGTATCAGTCTCTATAGTATTATTGCATGTGATTCCTCACACTTGACTGTTCACCCTAAACACAAGGAGGAGACTTTGCTAGGCTGCCAACAAAGGAATGGATTCTATGAACTCCAAATTCAGCCACTGAAAACCCTGTTACTAATGTCATTTTATTAGGAAATAGGACTTGGGTAGGGAAGCTGGTCCTGAGGGTGGAGCCTTTAGGAAAGAGATTGGTGCCTTTATGAAAGGAACTCACAAGAGTTGCTTCACCCCTGTCACTTACAAAGACTCAGAAGGCACATGATAATTGATCTGCCTGTAGTTCTGGGTTTGCTCAACTCTACAACAGTGAAAACTACAAGTCGCCAGATTTGTAATCATTTCTTATGGTAGTACACTGGAGTAGGACAGTGGAGAGATCACCTCTATCCTCCACAGAGGTGGGCTGACAGTATGTGTAGGACAACTCCGTTAGGTGAGAGAGAAGGGGGTACACAGTGGCTTTGGCAGCCACCCTAGTGGGGGGCAGAGAACAGGGTAACCTGAGGCCCAGGAAGTGTAGTCCCTGGTGACTTGTCAGCTCTTATAGCGTGACAGCAAGGGAAGCTTTTGTTCTTTCTCACAATTCATGAGTCCTCCTGTGCCAACAGGGAGAATAAGTTTCCTTCTTGAAAAGAGTGTAGTTTTCATCTGTTCAATTGTCCTTCAATTCATTCAAGATTAAATTTCTAGGCAGATGTGGTGGCTCATATCCTGTGATCCGAGCATTCAGGAGACTGAAGTAAGAGCTCAGCCATGCTACAAAGACAGCAAAGACAGGCCTTGTCAAGAAATAAACAGTACCGTCTCCCTATTGGTGCTGGTCTTGCTTTTCTCTCATAAATAACACCATCCTTTGGACAAAAGTTGAGTCATTTATCTCTGCAAGGCTGGATCCAGACAGGAGACAGGGTTATTGATATCCACACATTCTATAGCACAAGTGCTGCCTGGTTGGGATGTGGCTCAGCAGGTCTCATCCCTAGGTCCACTTTATGTCCAAGACATTCTACTGCTTAGCCTCAGGCGTCCACCAGTTGCCTATTCTAAGAGAAGGAAGGATGTAGTATGGCAACATCTATACAGGCAGGTAGGAGACAATGCAAAACACTATGGACTCATATCCTGTTATCTTTACTTTCTCAGTGAAGTATGGCACAAGGTCACCAAATAAAGAGAGTATCTGTAGGAAGAAAAAAGGGGCCATGAGCAAGGGCCAGAAGGATTCAGTGAATTAGAGAAATGTATTCCAACCACACCCTAAATGCATGCAATGAAATTTCACACTAGATTACATAAATACATGCAATTAGAATGCCTAATAAAAGTTTTAAAAATAGAAAAAGGAAATAGAGTCTGCTACCATGGAATACTATGGCCATAACCAGTGCAGACCCAACCAGGCCAATGGCTTTCTATGGTTACACAATGTAAGCACAGAGTAGGTTGGGGGCAGGGGATGGACTTTAACAGTATTCAGTTTTGCAAGCTAAGTTGAATGAAGAGGGACGGGAGAAGTAATGGAACAGCACTCAAGGACATGGTTATGACAGCGGGGCTGCGGAGACGGCCCAGCTGCTAAAGGACTTCCCTTACAGCCATCACAGCTTGCGTGTGAACCCCAGGGTCCACGTGAAAAGACAGACACAGCAGCATGCAGCTGCAATCCCAGCACTGGGGAGGCAGAGGCTGGAGAACCTCTAGGATTAGCCAGTCTAGCTAAGTAGGTGATCTCCAGGTTTAGTGAAAGCCAGTCTCAAAAATAAGGTAGAAAATGAAGACACTCGATACAAACCCATGTCAATACACACACATTCACGTGTGAACATATACATGGCATGGGCACATGCAAACTTTTAAAAAATTAAAGCTGGACTCCAAGCTGTGTATAGTGGTAAGATAGACAGAGAATGAAACAGCAAAAGGGCAGCAGAACAAAGATGCTGTTGGGCCTCAGTGTTGTTGAGGATAGGGTAGTAGAGAATGTGAGCAGCCGGGAACTGAGGCCAGTACAGGAGGCAGGGATGCTGGTGATCGGCCTAACCTTGTGATTATTATAGGCTGTGGCCATGGGAGTAAAGAGTAAGAGTCTAGAAGGAGATTTTTGGAGAACTCAAGAACTGAGAGATTAGTCCACATATATGTTAGCAGTGAATTGGAAAGTCCAAAGAGGGAGGCAGCCTGGGCAGAGTGCAATGGAAAGAAGACTGTGGATGGCTGGACGCACATGTCACTCAGAACCAGAAATTCTGGAAGAGCAGAAGGGAAAAGAAACATTTGTATGTTGGGATGGGGGTGGGGGAATAACAACAGAGGAAGAATAGACACACACCATCCACAGGCACACCTATAGGAGGCGAGTAGTAGTATAAAAGCTGTGTTTGAAGAGGCAGCAGGAGAAATGATGCAATCTGCAGTGCACCAAAAAGCGTGGTCCCATTTGACACATCGCTACCCACTCAGCAGACTGCTTTATTCACTATTTGTAAGGATATAAAAAGAAACAAGGCAAAAAGACATGACATGTTAACTATTGGCTCTATGGAGAGGGCCTCTACCCTGGCTCAGGGCTGATGTGAGACTCCATTAACATGGAACTGTGCCTACTGTATTCAGCCGGGGAGGCTAGAAATCCAGAGCGATGGGCCTGAGGCTCACATTACCACTCGCTCGTGCCTTTGTTCCTAGGAAACGTAATAGGCAGCTTGGAACAGTGTGCCTTTGTTCACATGATATGGGTGGGAGGATTAAGCTCTTAATTAATCAGGGAATGGGTAATTGATCACTGTTAAGTCCCTACAAGTAGTCACGATTACATATGGGCCCATGAAACTGATCATTGTCTTTTTCACTGCAAATGGCCATGGTTGCTCATGAGTCATTTTGCAATGAATGCTGATTCATTGTTTGCTGGCCTGGGAATGGAGATTAGGGGCTTGGTGGAGCCCAGGGTTGGCTGTGTAGAAGCCTTCTCCCTCAACATGTCAGCCACTGTAGAGAGGGAGAGTTCCAGATCTAAATACACCTAGACAAATAAAAGGGCAAGAGAAGAGAGAGGCTCACATTCCACATGTTCCCAACAAAGGTGGTCTGAATTTAACAACCAAGAAAGCATGGATGGAAAGTTAGGTTAAGGAGAATTCTGAACTGCAGACCTTGACCCGACACTGCACCCCCTCTCACAATCTGACAAAGGAAAAGAAGGAAGGAAATTATGGATAGAATGGCAGCCAGAAAAACTTTTAAATTCACCTCCATTTCCTGGCTTTAATGGTCTCAGGTTAAAGATTAGCAATCAATGCCTTCAAGCTATTCTCTGCTCCCTATCTCACCCTACCCCCCTCCAAAAGAATCACTTTCTCTGCAATGTTGAGTCAAAGAAAAAAATCAGGGGGGCTCTTTCAAGTCATAACATCTGCCTTGTGTCTTCTCCCAGATCCACTGTTACTGTGCCACAAGAGCATCCACATAAGAAAACAGAAATAGACACAGGCCTGTCACTGTCCTGTGTATAATTCAATGTGTCCAGTGACATCAGCGAGACATGTGGGGAAAAAACCTTTCTACAGTCTATGTAAATTGTCAGGCATGCAAGTGGCTGGTGACACAGGGTGCCTTGCCAACTCCTGGACCTCTGTATGTGTGCTTCCTCACACAGAGAGGAGGTAGATGATTTATTCTGCCTCTTGTACTTGCCTGCTTGGTCAGGCAGCAGTTCCCTGTGATTATTTAAGAAACCAGAGAGCGTTCAGCTTTCTTTGACCTGCTACCTGGAGCTTAAGTTACCACACCCAGCACGTTAACAACACTCCTGGGCACTCCCTGGGAGCCAGTCAATGCAGATGGCAGATGTGCTGAGCAAGGCACAGGAGATCAGGAGTTCAGAGTGATGTAAAGTTACACAGTAATAGGAAAAAATAAAAAGGAAAGAAGAAGATGCTTGCCTGGGTTGGGCTAGGGCCCCTCTGATCAAATGCTAATCTTAATATGCTTGAAACCCTGAATCCATCCACGGCATTGCATAAACCTGGTGTGATGGTGCAGATCTACAATCCTACCATCAGGAGAATCAGGAGTTCAAAGTCATCCTCGACTATATAATAAAAATGGGACTTTCTAAAAATAAATTAGACCATCTCAGAAAACAAGACATCTCTTAAGAATTTTTTTTAAATAAGCTTCTGTTGATGAGTGTATAAACCAAATCATCATTGTGGATAAGAACAGAGTTTCCTCTTTCTCTCTCCTTTCTGAGTGTTTTGAAAATTCCTTTCCTGGAGGAGATGTGAATAATGTCTACCCTCACCTCTTAAGCTCCTAATGACAAGGTAAAATATGACTCCACCACAGCTCCCACTGGAGAACTGATGAATCTATCAGGCTTGCTTATACCACATGAATGAGGGGGGTTACTAACAGGAGCACGGTGGCGAGGGCGGGGGGGGGGGGGCTCAAAGCATCTGCACTCAGTCTTGACTCAGAACGGATGGCACTCGCTCACTGCCACATAGATGCAGCCCTTCCTCTGCTTTCCTCAGTATGTGTACTGTAGAGCTTCCCCATCAGCCAGAGGAAAGGCTGCAATGCCAATTTGTATACAAAATCACACAAGGCAGAATTGCATATAAATGGATAAAAGTATTCAAATACTCTGGTAAGGGTTCAAGGACCCTCCTGTCCCTTCCTTCTAGAAGAGATTGTCGACAATCTGAGGGTTTGAGTTTAAGGTACTTTTGAGCATAGCACAGCAGATCTCATAAAAGAGTAGCAGTTTTTCTGGGATGCTAACACCTTTTCATTATTGAGAATCCTAAAGAATTCTTCATGTCTGCAGTAGTGGACCAGTGTAGACCATGTCATCTTTGCACACAAGCTTCCTACAGCAAACATCTCCCAAGGCAGCCCATTTGGCTCAGGTGCTCAGCCACTCTTTCCTAGCTCTTGCTCCTCTCGTCACCCCATCCCCAGCTTTATACATCTCCCGATGTCCCCTATCAACCTTCACCCACCTCCATCCATTCCTCTAAGACCCATAGTAGGTTGTCAAAGAATACTCACCATCTGTTTCATCCAGCTTGGGTCACCTTTCAAAAGCATCCGTGCTTGGGTATTGATGGATGATAATTTTCATAGCATTATGTACTATGCTTGCATTTAAATCTGACTTCAAGCCAAAGGACTAGAAACTTAAATCCTCCAACATGGGTGTTCTCTCTTTCTGCTACTGGACTCTCTTCTCAAGAACCTCCAATGTTCCTCCTGCATAGACTGGAGTCACTGGGCACATTTGATGGTTATAAGCTATGATGTCACAACTCTTGGCTCTACCAACAGTCACTTAGCAATGATAGAAAAAGAGTTCAGTTGTTTATTTTCAGCTTTGTGACTCTGACTCAAATCAATGAAGGTAAATTCTGTGGAAAAGAGTCATCCCAAAGCCCTCCTTCCCAAACAGATCCCCATGTTCTCTATTAGGACAGAACATTATTGGTTAGGGTTCAGGACAATTGCAGAGGGACAGGTCATTTTAAGTATTTGTAAGAAATGGAGGATGAAGAGCTTTCTGATACAGCTGTGCAGGATCTGATGAAGGTGGTTCCAAGTGGGAGGAAGAAGATATAAGAGGACTGAGTTTCACTCTATATCCCAGTGAGACAGCCACCAAAAGGCACCATCTAGAAGACCTATACCACTGGGAAATGGGGACTGATGTCAAGCCACTTGGACACAGGAGGAGCTAATGGTACAGACGTGCAGAACAGTTGATGGACACAAAATATCCCATCAGAGGTGCTGGAGAGTCAGGCTCATGTAGGAAGAATAAAAGGGGTTTCTGGAGAAGATGTTGTTTAATTAGATCTAGAACCTTCTATAGAGCATAACAGCCGGGTCTAGCCAGCTTCTCACTACCTTACCACAGAGATCACCCTTGGGCACTCTGCTGGACCACTAGCCTCATCAAAGGAACATTATATTCTCTGTTCTTCAAAGCTATGAATTCCAATTAAAATCTACAGCATCCTACACAGAGAAGAAAGTTATAATGAAGTCCTAATCCTGAGAACCTCATAATGTGGCTGTTTGGAAATGGTCTATGTGTAAAGCATTCAGGTGAGATGTTACACAATTTAAAATCTCATGTCTTAGTGAAATTGATGATAATTAGCCTCAAGATAGCAAGAACTTGGGAATGAGGGTAAAGCTAGAGTCTGGCATGCCATTTCATGGAGGCTTTGCTCTACCACAAACTCCACCCAAGGAATAATGTGTCACTACAGGCTTAGAAGCTCCAGGACCAGCCAGGGGTGAACTGATACCTATGAAATTATGAGCAAAATTAACTTTCCCCATTGCAAGTTGATAATTCTAGAAACTTTAGTGCATCAACAAAAAGCTGTTGAACAGTGTAGTCCCCTAAAGAAATGAGTGAAGACTTCATGGTTTGTTGCTTGTTTATTTTTGTTTTGAGATAGTCTTTTGTGTTCTAGCCAAGCTTCTAACTTCATAGGTAGTCCAAGATTACCTTGGAATTCTGACTCTCCTTTCTCTGCCTCTTCCATGCTGAGATTACAAGTGTGCACTATTGTGTCAAGTTTTTTGAGGTGCTGGGGATCAAGCCTAGGGATTTGTGCATGCTAGGCAGATACTTTAAGTCTGAGCTAACACAACATTGTCATCTACAAAACTCAGTTACCTCATCAGAGGACTAAGGTGTTAATAGTGAAATGCTGACATAATTCCCTTGGAAGGTTTTTCTATATATATCAAAAGTGGTTAATCTGTAAATGACTTTCTCATAGTTTCCTGGAACCTCAGAGGCATGTGAAAGTGATTTATCTGTTCCAAGCCATGCCAAAACAACAAAACAGGGACATCCATGAAATGACAGTGGGAACAAATGGAATTCTCCAGGATACTGGAATCAGCAGGTAGCATCACTCCCTTAGACATTGTTTGGAAACTACTACTACTTAGGGATGCTTTATCTTGGGAAAGAGGACCTGCATGTGTAATTAGCTAAGAAGTTGATCCTCCATCATTACTTTCAGCCAGTTTGGGGAGAAACAAAAGCTACCTGCTGCTCTGTGACCACAGCTTGTCAACTGCCTCCATGCAGAGACTATGGTAGACTATGGCGCATCTTCAAATAGACCTAGCAAATAGGTAGTGACATGTACTAAATTTAGACACATAAAGTTTTCAATTTATTCAGATATAGAATGCAAATAACAATATGCACCTCTAGGAATTATTCTGAACTTAAATAATGTGTGTGTCATCACCTACCCTTTAGTGAGCCTGAAATGTAGCAGTTTGATCATCCAGAGTCAATTGTTTTTAGCCACTTGACACAAACCGAATTAGATCTGGGAAGAGAAAATCTCAACTATGGAATAGCCTCCATCAAAATGGCCTGATAGCACATCTGCAGGTCATCTTTTTAGCTGTTGATTAATGCAGAAGGGCCCAGCCCAATGAGCATAATGCCATCTCCGGACTATTTAAGAAAGTGACTGAGCAAGCCAGAGGAGCAGGCCAATAAGCAGCATTCATTCCTCGTGTTCTCTGCTTCAGTTCCTGCCTCCAGGTTCCTGCCTTGGCTTCTCTCAATGATTATTGACTGTCCCCTGTAAGGTGAATAAACCTTTCCTCCACAAGTTGGATTTGGTCAGGGTTTTATTATGGCAACAGAAAAGCAAGACAGTACACACAGGTCACAGTGTATTTGGAGAATGATCTAATGTGAGGGGTGGTGACAAGGACAATGATAACAATCATAATATACACTTATGTGATGTTTATGGCTTGCCAGGCTCTGTTTTAAACTTGCAGTGTGTATTATTTCACAGTCTCCACATTCACAGAGACCTTGTGATGTTCTACAGCTGGTAAAAATCTGGGCAAGGGGAGGTTGGACTACAAGCACAATGAGCTGAGTCTCATCCCAAAACTCATTAAAAAGAAAAAACAGCTGGGCATAGAGTTGTACACTTATATGATGGTCCTGGTGATGAAAACCAAAAGGTAAACTATAGAAATGAAATCCAAGGTTGTGTTGTCTGCAGGCTTTATTTCTGTACTTATTCTGGGCCGCATGATAAGCACTGACATCTTTAACTTCCAGATCCCCTCTAAACAAGGTACGTTACTCTGTAATTAATCAACATCCTCCCAAAGTTCTCACTCACTGCATTATCAGACAATCTTGGGACAGTCTTTAGGAAGTTCATAGATACACAGGAGTCCTTCCCTTTTGGGGTTGCGTTTATTTTGTCATTCAGAATATAACCCAACAAACTATTATTGTGGAAATAAAGACTCTAAAGGTAAGACGGCATTGCACACCTACCAACAGGGCCCTAGTTCAGCTCACTGACATCACTGATGCCTGGGGCAGGGGCCAGGTGTTCAAACAATGAGGAGTACACCTAGAGGCATGGCCAAGGCTCAACTAACTCACCAACACACTGACAGACACAGTGAGGTGGCTCTGCAGACATAACAGCATGGTCCAGTCTAGAATGTTGACATCACTAATGCTGGTGAGGGTGTGAAGCAAGAGAAACTCTAACCACAGCATGTGAAAACACAAAACAGTACATCAGTTGAACAGTTTCTTACAATGAAACATGATCTAACACCACCCAGCAATTTCATTACCTTTAATTTATATAGTTAAAAATCATGCCCCCACAAGTCTGCATATGGATTTGTGTGTGTGTGTATCTGTGTGTGTGTGTGTGTGTATGTGTGTGTTAAACTTGGAGATGATCAACATGTTCTCCAATCAGCTCTCCAGAAACTGTGCACAAAGAAAGCCTCACTATTTCAGGACGTTAGGTTCATGATGAATTAACACTGTTATTTAGGAGACAGTGGTAAGGCAGGACACCGTGGCATGATGGCCTGAGTATATGATAGAGCAAAGCATACATTTCAGGGGTTTCACTGTGACTTTCATGGCCCTATCTACAGGCGTGTTCCATGACAAGGTTTCTGGCCTCAGATTAGCAGTAGCCTCCAAGATTCATGCCATGTAATGTGTAATCCCACACAAATACACATTCATACATACAAGCAAATACAAACACACACAAATTAACAAACATGAATATTTAGACACAAACACAATATGCCTCACTCTATCCTTAGCTCTTGAAGGACTTCTAGCCTTTTAAAATACCACACGAAGGTCTTAAGCCTTATCAGTTCCTAGTTCTGTTATCAACTTATCAACCAACACCTTAGCTGACTGTCAGCTCAGAGTGAGAGCTATCCAGGAATGCAGAAGTGGGGGGGTGGGGGGGGAGGTGCCCGGTGCACACCAGGACTGCCCAGGGACTGGATGCAGCTAGCCCTGCTATTAGGTTGAAGTGTCTCACTTGGTTTTGGAGACTTTAGCTTCCCAGGGAGAAGGAGGCAGGAAGAAAGGCTTCCTTACCTTTCTTGGCTCCTCTGGAGGATGGAGCCTTCAGCCAAGGAAAGCAACACAAACTTGAGATACAGTGGTTGGTTACTTCTCAGATATGGCTATGAAGAAGCTCATTCACACGGCAATGTTCCAGTCTCTACCACCAACATAAACTAACCCTGGGTCCATAATCCATGGATCTCACATGCTTTTCTGAGTGTGCACACACACCCCATGTCATCTGACACACATACCCCATGACACTGTGAGCAGAGGACACACTGCATGTTTGTCTTCTGTAGATGAAGAATCAGTTGGGAGAAGCAAAGCAGAGGTGTGTGTTGAGACCCCAGCCCACAGCAGACCATGGGAGGAAAGCCTGGGGTTATGGGTCAACCTAGACTACACAGCAAGACTCTGACAGAGCGGGAGGGAGGAAGACAGAGATAGAGAAGAGGTTGGTGACAGAGTGGGAGGGGGGACTGCCGGAGCATAGCTATCTGCCCCACAGGGTTCACAACAGTCTCTAATCACAGAAGGTAGGACATTAAACAATGGTTTTCTCTTTTTATATTTATGAAGTGCTTCTTTTGAAACCTATTCTTATACTTTCATTTTAGGAATGAAAAAGCAAAAAGATAGAGTTAATGGCCTTGGTCCTACCTCAGCTAGAGAACAGAGTCCGAAACAGGCCTATAGGATCTATATGCTGATTTCTCATAGAAGGTCCTCTCTTTCTTTCTCCCAATAACTCAAACTGTATTTTTATTTTTTTCTTTTATCTTAGTATCTACTACATACCCCATCACTCACACATTAAAAACATGTCTTTGAAAGGAATCCTGCCACATAAGAACTGGATCCAGCTGGGCAGAGCAATGCAGATCTGTCCCAGCATTCAGGAGGATGACTAAGTTTGAGGCCAGTCTGGGCGATGTTGTGAGACATTGTTGTCATTTGTTGTTCATTTTAATTTAAGAAAAGAAAGAAAATGGGCTGGAGATAAGGTAGTTAAAAGCATGGTCTATTCTTCCAGAAGACCACAGTTCTATTCCCAGCACCCACATCAGGAAGAACAAAACCATCTCCAACCCCAGCTCCAGGGGTTCCAATAGCTTCTTCTAGCCTGCACGGGCATGAACACACACACTCTCACATACAGACAAACAGGCAGACAAACAGACACACACACACTCTCATATACAGACAGACAGACACACACACACACATACACACACATACACACACACACCTTTTATAAAAGGGAAGGGAGGTTTAGATTGTACCTCTAATAAAAAGGTAAAGGACTATCTGTTCAATCCAGTCATGGCCCTACTTCTGACTTACATTATAGCATTCTAAATGGTGCAAACAGCCTATGCAAATAGCTCCACTGAACATTCCTGAGAAATGTCCCACATGATCAGGTAGCTTCAGCATAGTCCCCTGAAGAAAGAAAATAGAGGGCCCATAACTTGCTTCCCAAATGCTTTCTACAAGGTTTAAAGAGCAGTTTTAATTTTATTGACTAAAAGGGAAGTTCTAATAAAACTGGAGGTGAGTCAAAGGTTTATTTCTGTGTCTATAGATTAGCTCTCACGCACGTTTCCTGTTAGTGGATTCTATTTTGCTAGCGTGTAATTATAACCACAAACCCACCATTAACCATTTGGAGTACTAAAGTCTATTTCCTGACAAACTTGAGAAAGGTCAGAGGTTAACTAGGCCATGCCTAGTTAAAAAATGCTACAGGCTTAGAATGTAGCCACTCTCTTCCAGGCAAGACCTCACAGCACTGTCAGAACCAGGAAAGGTTCCATGGCTTAGGAAAGGTAGACACATAAGAGTAACTTAGTGATACAGAAATCAGACTTCACTGCCATCCTAAGGAAAACTGTCATGGTTTCCTGAAACCTCAGGAAACACAAAGGCTCTTAGTCTTGACTCTAGATGGGTCTGATCCTCCCCGGAATGACTACACTTCCTTGCCCTCACTACAAGAGCACAGAAGCAACTGAAATGCAATCCCTCTTCAATCATATAGAATCAAATTTGTCACCAGGCTGCAGATTTTCCTTCAGAAAATGCACAATATATATTAACAAAATGTCCCAAAGGGACTGTGGCAGGCAGAGGAGTCCAGAAAAAACCTACAGAATATCCCAGGTGTAACCCAAGAAGAGAGACGCAACTCAAACTCAGCCTTGACGCTTGGAATGCTTGTCTGAGGATTCTCCAGTCAGTGTTTCTCTGAAACACATGTATAGGTTTCTATTTAGGATTCCAGTGAGCCTCTGGTGATCCAGGAAGAAATGGTAAGATGAAGTGAACTCCTCAACCTCTGTAGGCTCTCTCCCAAACTTCCTGCTGCCCAGGTTGGAATAGGGAAGTGTCTACTGGCCTGAGGTGAAGAATGAAGAACAACCATTTAACTCATACAAGGGCTCTGTAGACTTTGAATTTTATTTCTGTTTCAACTAGCGGTTAAGAGCATTGACTGTTCTTCTGGAGGACCTGAGTTCAATTCCCAGCATCCACATGACAGCTAACAACTGTCTGGAATTTCAAGATCTGGTACCCTTACACAGTTATACATGCAGGCAACACACCAATTTACATAAAATTTAAAAAATATTTTAAAATTCCCATATTAATTTCATTTAGTATTTCATACATGTATGCAATGCATTCTTGTCACCCCCTCCCTTTCTCTTCTCTCCTCCATCCCTACCGACACCACCCCCCACTCCTTCATCCCTTTCCATCCCTACCAACACCCCACACACACTCCTTTATCCCCTTCATTCCCTTTTCCAGGTTCATGAGTTTTGGTCTGGTTTCGTGACCTACTTAAGTTTAGTGAGGGCCACCTGTGTGAGCATTGGATTGGAACTCTTCCTGGAGCCTGGTGAAGTCATTAATAAGTACACAACTAACGGCAATGGCTCCCCTCCTCCACTCCCAGAATCAATCAGCAGCGAATAATTGAGCAGGGGGCCTCCTGAGTGTAGCACCCGCACACCAGTTCCTGCTTGGCTGTTGAAGGGTCTATACTTGTGCAGACTCTCAACTAATTACTTAAGTTCAATAATTAAAAACAAACAGTAAAACTTTCCCTAAAGCACTAGACCTGCTGAAAATTCACCAACCTCCCTGGAGTCAGTCAGCTCAGCATATTGGTAAGATAGATGCACATTCCCAGACAAGAGAAGAATGTGTCAACAGAACAGTTGTGAGCTAACATCTCACAGGGACAAACTAATGAAATGTTTCACAGAGGAGCCCCTCAGCTGAAGAAAGACTTGCTACATTTCTGCCACATTTTCTTACCATGCATTCAAGGGTTTGGAGACAATCTTTCAAACCTCTGGCTTTTTTACTGAAAGAAAGGTCAACATTTTAAATCCTTCAAATCATCTAGTCTTAAAAAGAACTTGACTAGACAGGTTTACAAATGCTTTATTTCAGAGAAGCAGGTGGGTGGAGATGTTTTTCATACTTGGAAAAATAATCCAAAAGGTAAACATCAAATTTTCTTGTTTTATATCTTTACATGTTTTTATTCTATTTTTGTTGTTTTGTTTATAATTTTTATTTGGAAATAGATTCTTCACTCATGTAATACATCCCAACCACAGTTCCTCCCCTCTACTCTTCCTGCCCCCACCTTCCATGTATTTTTATTACTTTTTTAATATTTATTTTTAATTTTATGTGTATTGGTGTTTTGCCTGCATGTATAACTGTGTAAGGGTGTCAGATCTTGGAATCATAAACAGTTGTTAGCTCTCATGTGGTTCCTGGGAATCGAACTCAGGTCCTCCTGAAAAGCAATCAGCACTCTTAACCACTGAGCCATCTCTCCAGCCCCTAAAGACATGCATTTCTAACTCTGAAAGGCAGGACGGTGCTTTTCATTTATTTTTTAGTAAAACTAAACATAGTGGTTTTGTGTATGTTGTACTTTGCTATATAGCCCCTGTTCCTCTGTACATCCTCCTGCTGGTCAATATCTTTGCTCCAAGTAATTCCTCCCTTTCTGTTCTCAGGCTATGTGTATATTTAAACCTAAGGTGTTGCTTTTGAGATGGACACACCACATTTATTTTTTCTCTCCTCCCATGACCCTCCCTTGTTTCTCCCTTTCTTTCCATACCTTCCTGTAACCAGGGTGATACCACCAACAAGGATGATACCACCAAGCCTGATAACCTGAGTTCAATCCTTGGCACACTCCTAGTAGGCAGAGAAAATCAGCTTTCACAGGCTTTCCTCTGACCTCCACAAGCTTGCCATGGCACATGTGTATCCAGACATGCTCAAAGTAAATAAACATTTAAGATTTAAAAAAAGTAAGTAGTCTAATAAAGATGAGCCATGTATTCCTCCCAAAAACAAAGTGCTGGTACTCCTAAGAGTGAGAATAAGAAGAGTGAGCTCCCTTTTCCTGATAAAATGTCTCTATAAATAAAAATGCATTGAAATAAAAATAAAATGTAGACTACATTCATTAGTTTACCCCCCCAAGAAGATATACAAAAAAGTAACACAAACTAAAAAAAAAAAATACAATGAAAACTAAAATAAATAAGAAAGGTATGACAAAATATTATCAAGTTACTATTCCAGGAATCAGTAGTTTTTTGTTTTTTTGGTTTTTTTTTTGTCTTACCTTTTTTCTCTAACCCTTGACTTTTGCACACACAATAAATAGTCTAGTCTGAGAATCCTTGAAGCATGAGCAAGAGAATAAATTTATAAAATCTAGTCAGGATGCCCTTGTAAACTTGGCTTGAAAACATCTTCTGCTCTCCACATATGCACAAGTGTATGTTTTGAAAAAGAAAGACAGTAAAACACAACACACTTGAAGAATGAGAGAGAGTGATGCACAGTGATGCTGGGCACTAATCTCAGCACTTGAGAGGTTGAGGCAGGAGAATCATGGATTCAGTGAGAGTCTAGGCTATGTAGAGACCTTAAGTCAAAAGAAAGAAAGAAGAGAAATATGAGGAGAGATTTAAAAAAAAAAAAGAAGTAAAAAACAAATGTAGGGAGGAAGAAGAGAAAGAGGAAGAAAGGAAGGAAGTGGAAGGGGGAAAGAAACAGAAAAATAAAAAAGAGGATAAGAAAAGTGGAAGACAAAGAAGCAAAGCTGGTAGACAACATATAAAGACTTGCATTACAAAAAATAAACAGATGAACTTGCAAATGAGTTTGGAAAAGATGTATCAACACTAACACTGAGGTAACTGAAAACTGAGATAAGGGGCCATTCATTTCCTATGCATGACACTAAGAAAACTGTGCACCAGTGAGATGCTATGTGAGGAGATAGAAACAGCCTATTGTCAAAAGCTAACTGTATCCATGACCCTCTTTGAAGACAAATTTGTGACATCTAGGAAAGGCCACTTAGGTATCTCTGGGACTCAGGAAGATAGTGGCAAAGCACAGAGGCACGGACCAGAGCCTCCATCAGCAGTATGCAACATGAGCCAAGTGGAAACAACCCCAAGTCTGTCTGTAAAGGTAGAATCACAGTGTCTCATCAAGAAAGTCCAGCTGAGAGAAATTAAAATAAGATACATTTTATAGAAACAAATGCTGCAACATTAATTTGAATAAGAAACATAAATTACATAACAATGCACTATTAGTGCATCATTCTGGAATTTTCCTTTGAGATCAGTTCATTGCTATTTGTAGGGTTTTTTTTGTTTGAAATGCGATTTCTTATGGCCCAAGCTGGTCTCAAGCTTGCTAAATAACTGAAGTTGACTGAATGAGAAATGTCCCCCACAAGCTTGAATATTAAAACATTTGGTCTCCAGTTGGTGATGTTGTTTGGGGGATAGAGCTTTGCTGAAGGAAGCATGTCAGCAGGGGAAGGCTTAGAGCATTTTTAACCTCACTCCATTTTCAGTGCTCCTGCTCTGCTTCCTGTGTGTACTTGACATGTGATCTCTCAGCTTCCGGTTCCCACCATCATGCCTTCCCTGACAATATGGATGCCTACCCCTCGAGAACTGTAAACTAAAATAAACTCATTACATTGCTTTTGATCAAGTTGGGTTTTTGTTTTGTTTTGTTTTTTGCTTTTTTTTTTTAACCATAGCAACAGAAAACTAGCCATGGATAACATGGAACTACCTTCTCCTCTTACAAGAGCTGAGATCACAAGCATGTGTCACAAAACCCAACTTTTTTAAAATTTTCAAAGTACATAAAAAAATGACATATTGAATAATTGCAAACTTCAAAACAGCCCAATAAACAACTTTATATATTATGGGAAATACAGAATTTCCATTTCTGGCTGTGAGGCAATTGTTATCTGTATTTTTTTAAGTCCTAATGTGCCTCATAATTTAATAAACTGTTTGCCTGACTTGTCACTTAAGAGCTTGTGCTACTTTAGAAAAATAAGCTCTGGGGTAACTGGGCTAATTCCCCTCTGGACATAGCTAGATAGAGGGTAATGGTTGGCAGTATGGCAGAGTGAGTTGAGGACAGACACAGGAGGTCACTAGGGCTTGCAGAAACAGAAGAGAGATGGGTGGGAAGGAAGCAATAATTGATCTGGAACTTAATAAAGAGAACCAGACTTAAGAGGCCAGCCAGGAGACAAGATTCCAAAGGAAGCCAGTGGAAATGATTAAGGGCGAAAGGCAGCTAAAATGGGAAGTGAAAAGGCCCAAGGTCATAGGATATCCTAAAATGTGACAAAAACAGACTAAAATATTGGGAGAAATGGCTCAGTTAGTAAGGTGCACAAAGACCTGATTTTCTAAACATCGGTGTAAAAAGCTAGTTGTGGTGGTATTTCTTTCTAATTCCAGGCAAAGACAAAAGGATCCCTGGAGTTTTGAGGACAGACAGCCTAGGTCCAAGTGAGAGACCTTGTCTCAAAAATGATGGGCAGCTTCCTTGGAACAACAGCTGCTTTTGACCTCTGACTTCCAAAGGCATGCACATATACAAATGCACACTTACTTCTGTGTGTGTGTATGTTTGTGTGTGTGTATACCCCCACACACAAACTACGGTAGGCTAAGAAACTGTGGTGAAATTCCAGAAGTCAAAGAATAATCATAGCTGGATCTAGAAAATAAACAAAGAAACAAACAAACAAATAAATAAATAAATAAAATCTGGAGAAACAAAAACAAAGTTTAGCATATGAGGTTATCCCAGGAGTTCGTGAGGGAAGACCCACCTGGGAGTCATCAGAATTGAGCTGGGAGAGGAAGAAGACAGGGAAAATAAAATAGGTTTAAAAGTCAAATGCTTCAGTAGCTGGGGAGGAGAAGGTCACAGACGACCTTCCAACGTCTGACTTCACTTTTGCCTTTAGAAGAAAAAGAGCCGGTTTTTGTTTTTTGTTTTTTGTTTTTTGTTTTTTAAAGTAAATATCTAGCAGAGGCGACTTAGTGCCAGGAAGATCCTCATGGCGCCCTCGGTCGTGAAGGTACAGATACTGTGATACTTGCAGAAGCGGAGCTTTTGGCTGCTATTTATTGAGACTCTGCCTTTTCCCACCCCTTCAGCTTCCTCTACCATTCGGCAGACTTTCGGGGGCCACAGACATCTATGGAATCTAAGGAGACGAGCTGAGCATGCATTTTTGTTTGGGTTCAGAAAAACATGTTTACACAGCATGGAGTCATTTCCACGTATGGTTATTGCTGGCCCAAGACCGGTGGGAGGGGCTTCCAGGAATAATCTTACTGTCCATCCTGGCCAACTCACTTGGCATCATGATAGAAGATTCCAGGCCAGAAGAATGAGTCTTGTGGAGCAAAATGTTAGGAGATCCAATGTTTACAATAAGGTGCAGAAGCAAGACTGTAGAGAATCATTCAAAGCACCTAACATGAAGAAGTGTAAATCGAGGAGATACAAGGGAAAGTTGAGCGGTGTGCAGACGGTTTAAAAGGGTGCTGTGGCTTCTGTACTTGGTCACGTTTGAGGGGTTTGTCAGCATTTACGAATCTTCCTGCTTCCTTTCCAGTCTCTGTAAACACCATTTCATATTCAGTTCTACCTTAATGAGACCCTCCAAAGTTGCATAAGCTTCAGACTCCCCAAAGCTTAGATCCATTTCTACTTGTTAAAAGCTCGATTCATGACAGTATAAATGATTAGAAATTCATGTCTTCTTTTCCCTAAAGATTACAAATTGCAATGTAGCCAAGCATCATTTACTTTATTAAAATTTATGTAATCACTGTTTTCCTAAATTTAATCCCAAGACTAAGGAATGTGGCCAACATTGTAAATACAGCCATTCTTGCCAAACTTAATGACCTCTTAATGGTATGAGAGTTTCCATGAATTTTTATTCTTAATTCCTTTCTTCATTACTATTTAGACAAAACTGGAAAAAATGACTGATAATCATAGTCTTTTTAAAAAATGAAAATGCCAGAAGTCTACTGACTGTTTTAAGACTGAAACAATTCTGAAAATCTGCTTGGAAAGTCACAAGATCCTACAAAGTCCACTGAGAGTGGATGTGGAGAAAATTCCATCCATAGAAAATAGAAAAATAAATGGCTGCAGATCCACAGTAGAAAACCACTTGATTTTGGCCAAAGAAAAAGGCCTACTTGGTCACCAAACTGTTGGCACCAATGATTTCCATCAGGACATTTCTCAGAGATCTTGCATTGACTTCTGCTGGCCACTTAGTGGTCTCCTTCTGTCCTATGAGAGACCCTTCATGATTCATAGGAACCTAGACAGACCCTTAGCCTCTCTTCCAAAACCGCCTTCTGTTCCATTCAGTTTTATTTAAGAGGAAGTAAGGACTTGTCTGCTTAAGAAAGCTATAGGTTCTTCCTGACTCTCTCCCATGGAAAGCATGAGCACAGAAAAGCACACAGCCTTTCCTCTTCTGTCTGCAGTATCCTCAAGTGCCAGGATGCCATGGAACCTAGCCCCAACCCAGCCTCCACTCCAGGGCAGAGCACACTGGAGAAAAGACTTAGGAAGAATATCTTTTGTTATAGTTCACCAATAGTATGTAAAATATTTATCAAATGTACTTTTTGAGAGAAGGTCTCATGACCCTAGGCAAGGCCTTGAACTTAGCAGGTAGCCACGGATGATAATTAACTTCTAATTTTCCTGCCCCTACTCTTGAGTGCTGGGATGATAAATGTATACCATCATAATCAGATTATAAAGTTTGGGGAATCAAACTCAGGGTGTCATGCATGCCAGGTAAATACTCTACCAATGGAGCCATACCCCAGCCTAAGATGAGCATTTCTATTTCCTTTTGGCTCACTTGCTTATTGTTTGTTGTTTACCTTTCTTCTTCTTCTTCTTCTTCTTCTTCTTCTTCTTCTTCTTCTTCTTCTTCTTCTTCTTCTTTCTCCTCCTCCTCCTCCTCCTCCTTTTTTTTCTTCTCTTATTTCTCTTTTTTTCCAGGATAGACAATAAATGATAACTTGTCTAACTATCAAGCACTGGGGTTAAAGAGATGGCTCACCAGTTAAGAACACTTAACTGCTCTTGCAGAGGACCAGGGCTCAGTTGCTGGCACCACATGGCAGCTTGCGCCCATCTGCAACCCTAACTCCCAGGAATCCAGTGTTCTCTTCTGAGCTCCACAGTCTCCCGCAAGCAAGTGGTGCACATACACACTCTCGAGCACAGCATCATAAACATAAAATTAAAGTAAATAAATACTTTAAATTTTTAAATGACCCACCTGTGAGATCAAAAGCCACCTCACCTAGGACACTCAATAGCCCTCAGAGATGGAGGAGACCCAAGACAGTACCTATTCCTGCCTGTGCCTCTTGGCCAGGAGAACGGATCACCATAGAGCCCCTGATAGCCTTTAACTCCACTGCCTCCAACCTCTAATTTTACCATTAATAAGCTACCTAGTGGGCTGAAATAAAAACCAATAACTGTGCAGCTTAGACAATTTTTGTTTTGTTTTGCATGGTATGCTAATGAGATGAATGGGGTCACTGTTTCTCACTGCCATTTTTTCCTACCATAGAGCCTGAGCAGTGCCCAGTGACTTGCTCCACAGCTGCAGGCACTGGAAGGCTTTCTGCTCTGTGGGCTTCTTCTCAAGTTGGTATTCTTCCTTAATACCCACTCATCTCCCTGTGAGACAAACACTTCCTCCAACCACCCAAAATCTGATGTGGAAATGCATTTCTATATGCTGTGAATATCATTCTTTAAATAAAGGAACTGTTTTGGCCATGGTGAGCACTGTAGGTTGGCAGGGAAATCAGAGCATAGGTAGGAGAAGGAAGGTGGAATCAAACAGAGATGATCCAGCGGCCTAGGAAGAAGCATGTAATGATATAGGTAAGCCATGGGCCATGTGGAAGGACAGATTAATGGAAATGGATTAAATTAAGATGAAAGAGCTAGCTAGCAATATGCTTGAGACATAAGCCAAGCAGGATGAAATTAATATAAGTGTCTGTGTGTTTCTATGGGACTTTGGGATTGCTGGTCTAGATAAGTGGCCATAAGCAGAACCAGACCATGGGGCTAGTCTGGCTAGAAACCTCATACTACAAAAATTCTCTCAGCTCATCATGGCCTCTGGGATGGTGCTCACAGGGTATAGAACCCAGGTCCCTTGGGTTCCCCTGAGTAGGCATTCTTCAGCACAGCATCAATGACACCATGGGGAAATGTTGGTTGTCATTTTTTGCTTTTTTCTTCTTATTAACAAGCACCAAGTGTACAAAGTAATAGTTTTATAATGACATTTTCAGCTATATATAAGGGATTTTAAACATATTCACTTCAGCTATTCTAATCTCTTGTATCTTTATTTCACATTTTGTGGATTTCTGTCTTATTTCTTTTTTATCTTTTTAAGAAATGTTTTATTTTATGTGTATGGGTGTTTTGTCTGCATGTATGCCTATGTACCTCTTGTATGGCACTCTCAGAAGTCAGAAGAGACCTGGGATTCCCTGGAACTGGGATATACATGGCTGTAAGTTGTTATGTGGGCTCTGGAAATGGAAGCCAGGTCCTCTGGAAGAGCAGTCAGTACTCTTAACCACTGTGTGTTTTTCCAACCTCTATGTCTTATTTCTTGACTAGACTGGAAGACTTTTTGTCATTGCTCTCTAAGCTTCCTAGAAAAAAGTATTTCCTATGTATATCATGTATTTAATAAATATAAGCTAGCTATTCTAATTTATAGAATGGTTAAACAGGTGGAGAGCAGTCATCATCCAGAAGATAATGTCTGCTTCTCATTGTCTTCACCCAGCCAAGAAGAGTCACACAAAGAACAATATACTTAGCATGTTCCAGAACCAGCAGCAGGCTAGGGCCCTGATGACCAGTAAGTCCACACTATTCCACAAGGGCATGGGTGCATCTTACCTATTCTTATCTATTTAGCCTTCTGATTCACTGGAGACAGAAGCATTGTGCAAAATAAGTAAAGTACAGACAGACCCTGCAAGGCAATATCCAGTCCATTGGAAAAGAGACACATGCTGGCAGAGCACCCAGCACTGAAGAGAGCCCAGGCTAAGGGATGCCAGTATGAAGAGCAGAAGTGGGGAGTTTGTCCTTCCTGTGGAGAACAGGACTGTCTTCCCAGAGGTCATGGTGCTTTGAGCAAAGTTCTGTTGACCTAGTGTGTGAGAATGAAAATGAAGGAGGTAGTATTTGAGAAGAGCCAACAGACACACGCATCGTAAGATGGAGAGGGCCTGAGGCAACCAGGAGAAAGTCAGCTTCTGTCACCCCCAAATGAATGAAACAAGGGTGTCAGGACTGGCTATTATGGACAAGTAATAGTAACCTCTAAATATTTTAGAAACTGTCAAGATCTCTCTCTCTCTCTCTCTCTCTCTCTCTCTCTCTCTCTCTCTCTGTGTGTGTGTGTGTGTGTGTGTGTGTGTGTGTGTGTGTGTGTGTGTAAAGCAAATCAGGTAAAAGGAAAACACATTATAAAAATAACAAGAAGGATGAATCCAAGAGAGACGGATGACATACCATGTTCCATTATTTGAGCTTCCTGGAAATGGCTGAGATTAATTTAAATATTTCCCGGAACAAGCGTGGCTTTACTGAAGCCCAAAGGGAAACTGTTGGCATACTTATAGAACTGCAGCTCCAGACTGAGGCTGAGGCTGAGACAGACTACCTGTATACACCTACTCTGCAGCTCATCTCATCCCCACAGGATCACTGAAGAAAAGGCCACAGGCCACTAAGGTCAGCTGCATGCATCATTTTATCATAGCTCTCCAGATTTAAATTCCAGCGAGGGAGCTCACATTCCTCAGCCAAAAGAAGGCAGCATTCCAGATAGACTGCCCTAGTCAGTGAAGCACAATTTCCCCTCAAAGAACTCAGAGGAGGGTCAATGACAGAAGGCCAGACACAGTCCACTGCAGTAAGCAATAGTCCAGAAGAGTAACCTGCCTTGAGAGAAGGAAAGGAAATATTGAGAGGCTAAGGAATGTACCAGGTACACATCCGTCATTCCCGGGCAGCCAGGAGCATGGAGAAAGGATGAAACCCAGACATCCTGGCTGAGTTTTTCTGCTGCGGTTGAACTTATTCTGCCCACACAGGGAGAAGAGTGGAGCTCCTGTTCTTGCTGCAATTAGAGAAACTGCATAATCTGAGCTGAATTTAAGAGGTGAAATGAAGAAGTGTCTGCCCGTTCTCTGGGTGCTCCACGACCACAGCTAGAGCAGACAGCATTAACTTATCCCTTGCACTTGATATATTCTGCTCATGCTCATCCTCCCCATCTTCTGCTTTCCATCTCCCCCCCCCATCAACTCCCACTTTGAAGCTTTTGGTTTTGCATTGTAACCTACTGTGTTCAGCCAGACCTACACTCAGAGATGCAAATGGGAAGCTATCCACCGGAGCAAGAATAACTCATCAGTGGCTGCATCACTGAAAACAACGTCTTCTTCTCCTCCTGCATCCAGAGGCTGATAAAGCCCTCCTCAATCTATGACTCAGTGTTTGCTGCCCCTGTCTTGTGCTGGCCTTAAGCAAGCAACTGTTACTGCTGAGAGTTCATAGTGCCCTGGCCTTGTTATAAGGCCATGCTCTGTGTCCTTCTCCCCTTTATCTGGCTCTTACCTTCTTTCCATCCTCTCTTCTGTGATGTTTCCTGAGCACTGAAAGTGGTGGTGGGGTGTCCTGTTTAGTGAGAAGCACTTAACAGTTACTTGTGCTCTGCACCTAGGCCACAAAGCTGTGCTTTGATTACAGTGTTGATTAGCAGGCACTTTGACAACATATTTCTCTAACGAAACCAAAGTGTTGGGTTTATCACTGGTGCTAAAGAACTCCACAGCCACAAGCCTTTGAGCACACCCACAGTTGTGTCTTGGATCCAAACAAAAATGAGGTAGTAACCACCATAACAGACATGCCATGATTGTATCTGTAAGAACTTCTTGCCTGGGAAGATCTGAAATTAAAAAGGACCATTGCTGACTTTCCTTCCCAGTTGCACAGCAGCTTCTGACACCATGAAAACTGGCCAGTAGGAAGGAAGCTGCCATCCCTGGTCAAATGTGGTTTCTTTTCAGCCTTATTCTCCTGCTGAGACGGAAGCTTCCTGATTCTGCTAGGCTGACTGGCCAGCAAACTTCAGGGCCTTCTAATCTTTACCTCTCCAGCACAGAGCTTAAAAGCACACACCTCCACATAGTGGCTTTTTACATGAATCTTAAATTCAGGTCCACATGCAAGCCAAGCACACTACGAACTAAGCCATTTCCCTCCCCAGACTGCGCTGAACTCTTAGATTTTCAATCAGCCTCTCTAAATCATTACATCATATATGCACCAAGAGGTTCTTCTTCCTTCTGCCTCACTAGAGACTTGGAGAGTAACTCACCCATGAGGTGCAAAGCATAACCTAGGTAACTTTGCTTAAACAATAAACCAAATATGCATCACGGCAGGCTGCATGCCAAGTTCTTGTGTTTGCCTGACCTTGTATCATATGGCTTTTCATTTGGGAGTCTGCCAAAATGCCCCAAGCCATACATCTGAACCTTTAAGATTTACTTTATGTATACAACTATCAAGTGTACATCAACTTACTACTAAGTGCTGGGACTCATTTATGATGCCCAAATGAGACGTGTAGTGAGCGCGTAGAGGGAAGGGCACTGCACATGTCTGCTTAACACTGGGTACTGGAGTTCAGTTCAGATGTGACATGTGACATGTGCACCATGTAGGGATGGAAGAACTCAGGAGAAGAAGAGGTACAAAGACAGAGCTCAGACCAAGGGGAAGCAATGCAGATATTCCTAAAAATTGCTCACTTTGACCCTTGGCTATTGTCTTTCTCTATGGCTACTAAGTCAATTGCTTAAGACAATTTTTCCTATTTCGTGTATCCTCCATTTGTCCAAACTAATGTTTAGCTATATGATGATATCATTGGGGGATTAAGAAACATGCAGTCATGAGACACTGACTCTCACTTTGTCCTTGTATTGCAGAGTCCCAGAGGTGTCAGAGCCTCAGAAGGACAGGGCTAGACTCAGTGACATGGGAGAGCTAGAAAGGGAGCACATATTGTTCCTGAGGGAAGAGACTGCAGTGATAAAGAGCATATGAGTGGCATGCTTCCTGCTCTAAACCCACTACACCAAGCAAGGCTTGCAGACTCCTGAAGGTATTATTGTTACGCAATGATGATAAAAATCCAACACACATACACACAATTTCAAAGACTGGCATCTAAACAGATGAATAAAATGATGCAACTCAAGATTAGAAACTTGTAGCAAAAAATATGGACAAACATAAAATACCTTGTGACTAGAAATGCAGGCTGAATGGATGTTAATGGGATAAAGCACTTGTCACATTCCTGGGACTAGAGTTAATATCACCAGAAAACATGAATAAAAGCCAAGTAGGCATGACCAATGACTATGATCCTAGCAGTCTGGAGGGAAATACAGAGATTCCCAGAGCAAGATAGACTTGCTTGAATCAAGAGACCCTGCTTCAAAGAATAAAATGGAGAACAACCAAATGAACTATCCAATGTCACCTTCAGGCTTACACTTACCACACACACACACACACACACACACACACACACACACACACATCTGGACACACATGCCTGCTCCCCACATTGTGCTAACACAGAGAAAAAAATTAAACTTCTATAAAAGACACAAAAGTAAATTTTAAGTGGCTTATGTAGCCAGAGAATGCAAGATTCAACAGTAATTGCTGACATTAAGTGCATGAATTAAGATAAGTAATAATCACCTGCTTCCAGAATTCTGATTTGTCAATGAGAACTGAAGAGAAATAATCTCATTCAGCTTGTCCTGGAGTGTGGAAGAAATATTTCTTTCATGGTATCAATGAGTAGAGAAAAAAATGCCTTCAAAATATGATTTTTAAATTTAACATCACCAAAAGAGAAAGAAGAATTAAATGCTATTAAGTTGAGAGAAAAAACTCAAGAAAACACCTTCATAGTAAAAATTCTAAGCTTAAAAATCACAAATATCTAGTCTTGAGTGCTGCCACTTTTGTCATGTTGTGCAGGCCTTCCTTCAGTGAACTCCGCCATTTTTGTTCTTTACCACAAAATTTAGGATTGGATGCTTGCTAGGATCCTGCTTTAGCCCCTGAAGCCACATGAGGCCAATGGCAATTGACCTGGCCCTGCCCTGAGTTCTGACAACAAGCTCCATTTAAGGGTTCACACAACCTCCTCCCTTCTCTTTTTTCCCTTTCTCTCTCTCTCTTTATCCATTTATCTACCTATCTATCTCTTCTTTCTCTCTTCATAATAATAAAGTCTTTCTAGACAGGCGCTTTAACCAGATAAGCCAGAAAGACTTCGTTATTATGAAGAGAGAAAGAAGAGAGAGAGAGAGAGAGAGAGAGAGAGAGAGAACTGCTAACTGACATGTGAAGACTCAGGCCACTTCAGGCATCACCATTCCCTAGGTAGGGGATCCGAACTGTATAAAAGAGAAGCAAACAAGCAGGCCTGCGTGTCTTTGTTCTTGACTGTGGGTGGGACATGACTAGCTGTGTGAGGTTCCCACCCTTGACTTCCATCAATGAAGGGCTGTGATAGGAAATAATTGCAATATGAAAATAAGTCCCCCTTTCCTCTTAAGTTTCTTTTTGTCAGAGTATTTTATTACAATAACAAAAATTTTTTTAAAAAAAGACAAGTGTAGTAGTACATGCCCATAATCGCAGCTTTGGGAAGGCAGGGATAAACAAAGTCTTGGAACTGGCTGATCATCCAACTCATTCTAATTTATGTGTCCCAGGTCTCAGTTAGGTTGTTGGCTCCTAAAGACTGACACCCAAGGTTGACCTCTGACCACAACACAGATTCCAGTGCCCACATATGTATGCAAGGCCCTTGCAAAGACATGCACACACATAAAGACAGAAAAGGGATGTCTACGAATTCTTTTTTCAATAATAAAATGACTCAATTTTGTATTTTCTGATTTATATATTTTCCCTTTCTAACTCATCACTGAGACTAAGAATTCTAAGTTTTCTTGCTCTTTAAAATAGAAGCATAGGCTTTTGCTATGTCTTTCATACTGTTAAATAAGAACTACATGAAATTATACAAAAATCCCTAACATCAGTTCTTTTAAAAGTTTCACAGGCTCATACCAAGGGCAGGGACATAGCTGTGGTACCTGGCTGGCGTTTCTTCATTAGCTGAGTTAATTTCTCTGTCAACTTGACACAAGCCATTGTCATCTGACAAGAGAGAACCTTAGCTGAGAAAATGCCCCCGTCGGATTGGCAGGTAGGCAAGCCTGGAGGGCATTTTCTATTACTAATGGATGTAGAAGAGCCCAGCTCACTGTGGGCAGCGCCATCACTGCAAGGCAGTCCTGGGGTTTACAAGAAAGCAAACTGAGCAAGTCAGGAGAACAAACCAGTAAACCGACTCCCCCATGGGCTCTGCTTCAGTTCCTGCCCCAGAAGACTGCCTTCGGTCCCTGCCCTGACTCTCCTGGCATAGACTGTGGTGAGAATGTGTAACCTGAACCCTTTTTCCCAGCTTGCCTTTGCTGGTGGCGCTTTCTCACAGCAATAGGAACCTAAGACATAGGCAGAGCTAGAAGCTGATTCCACATTTCCATTTTTTGCAAACTGACTTCTGGGCTAAGAGCCTTGACTCTGGAGCTTTGGAGGCCCCTAAAGAGGAATCTTCATGCCTATGTTAAGTGGTACTCATTAGAGACAGCATGACAGACATGCAAACCTTGAATCAGAACAAGAATTCCAAAGTTTTTATTGTTCCTCTCAACAGAAAAAAAAATATAACAAAAGCTGAGAACATTCTTAACACCCTAAACATAGATAAAAAGCATTTCCAAACTAGCAGAAATACCTTTTAAATTAAGAAATTTTAAATGTGCTTCTTTTTGACAGTGATCCATCTAGGTTTTTTTTTTTTAAAAAATTGTATTTATGTAAATGTGGCAAAATGTGTGTATATGCAAAAAGTGTACATAAAAACTTTCCTAATGATTTTTACTTAAGTAAGTTCAAATTTAGAAAAAAAAAAGATCCAAAATTAGATTAAAAATTATAGATCATGACAAATTATCCAAGAAAGTTCTATTCTGGTTTTATTTAGTAAATCCCAAATTATTGGGACAATTTTTTATTGCTGCTTTGGAGATAAAAGAGCCATAGGGTTAAAAGCAATAGATGCCACAGCAATGTATCTGCAAAGTTTACTTCACCTAGCCCCAGCAGTTAGAAACATATGCCCTTATACTTCTGGAGGTCAGTTACGCCGTAGTTTTGGTTGGGGACAGCAGTGACTTAATGAACCGGATTAGGATTCTTGCATGCCCTGATCTGTCTTTCTGGGTCTGCAGGTCCATGTCACAAAGCTGGTCAGATTCAGACCTTGCCACATAACCTGCTCCCATCCGTCAGGATTATTGGCACATGTTGCCACAGCAACAGATGTTGCCAGTGTCTTAGAGATAAGAGTAAAGGAAGATAAAGAGTTCATTGTGTGTGGTACTGTGGGATCTGGTTTGAGTCTTGTAGGATTTTGAAAGTGAGGTAATTTGGGCATGGTCTGGAGGCGTATGGAAAGAATTTAACTTCTCTCATAAAAAATGCCTTTTGGATACTTGAGCTCCTGGGCTATTCATTAACATGGCTATTCTTTTCCCACATTTATTCTTCTCTCTGGGGAGACGACAGTATCATTAACTGAGTACCTACTGTTTGACAGGTGCATCTGAGAACCTAACTTGTGGGAATCATTCAGCATGCCTTTGTGGTCTTTCCTTCTTAGACATGTCATTTCCTGGAGTTTTCCTTATTCACATTTCTTGGTCATTTTCACAGTTATACTAATGTCTTCCCCAAAGGGAGTGTAGGAGCTGAAGAGTTGCTTCCATGGAGAAAGTGCTTATGGCCCAAGCATGAGATCTGACCCCAGCAGCCATGGAAACAGTAACTATGACAGCACAGCTGTAACCTCTGTGCTGGCCTAGGGGCATGGATAGTCAGGTCTCTGGCCAGATTTGTGAGATCCAGAATCAGTGAAAGACTCTCCCCCACCTCGTGTTTACTTATAGAACACTATTACTAAATAAAACTCATGAGTCAGATACTGGGGTAAAAACCTCGTTGATTGGAGAAGCAGCAGAGAAGTGACCAGTGACCTCCTCTCTCTCTCTCTCTCTCCTCCTATGATCCAAAAGACCCCAAGAACCTTTCTAAGCCCCTCCCTACTATTTCCTGTGTCTCTCTATACGTATCCTGGGTCCTTCAAAACCTCTATGGCTAATTCTGGTCATCCAGTTGCTGACTCTGCCCTACAAAAACTTTATTGACAGACTTGAACAAATATCCTGCAATGCCTACCCTACAAAGGGTGGGACCTTAAATAAGAAGACACCAAATGTCAAACCTCTAAAGTATGTATATATGAACACAGACATACTGCACATCCAGAAAAGTTAAAAAAAAAAAAAAACTGAAGGGAGAAAAAAGAATCTCAGCTTAGTCTTTAGATGAGTTTATTGTTCATTTATCAGCAACTCTATGTGAAGAGCCAGGATAATTAGGTCTGAGCAGGAAAAGTTGACACTAAGCCTAAGAATCAGCCGGCCACCGGGGCAAACACTCCAAGGATAGCTCACACACAGTGGAACTGGCATGCATAGAAAGGTGGGCCAGCCAAGATCATGGTGCAGACTGGAATCAGCCTCCATTAGAATTGGATTCCACATATTGTGAGTGAAGTTCAAATTCAGATTCTGCCAAGGAACAATCATATGTGTCCCATGGGAGGTGCTGCAATTAGAGGAACTGGCTGGGCTGTTTCCTGAGACCACTGATGTCTGAAGAGGGAGCTGGGCTTCCCTTACAGCAGAGGCAGCCAGCATGCACAGCAGTAGGGAGCAACAGAGAGTCCCACTCAACCAAGGAATTTCAACTTTTATTCAAACTGTGATTACAAATGAAAATAGACGGAACCAGTCTGGAAACTGTATTAGCGTGATTGAAGCTCTGTGTGGAGGGCAGGAGACAGGGCATGCTGATGCCTCTGCAGTCCTTCCTGACCTGGCCCCAGGGAAGATGGAAAATGCTAAAACATAGGAGACAATACCAGGCACTGGGTGATTTGTGTGTGTGTGTGTGTGTGTGTGTTGGCAGGTATATGTGTGTGGGGGGCGTGGAAGCCAGAGAACAACATCAGGACATCAGGAGTCATCCTCAAGAATGTTATCTACAACATTATGAAAAGAAAAGTTCTCTCTTTCTCTCTGAGCTTGAGGGGTACAGATTGAGTCAGTCTGGCTGATGAGGAAGCCCAAGCATCTTCTCTCTCCCCTGTCATGAGCACTGGTATTACCAACCAGACCACCCGGCCCAGGTTTTTGATGTGGCTATGGGGTTTGAACTTGGATCCTCATGGTCCTCTTGCTTTCAAGGAAATCATATTACTGACTCAACTATGTCTCAAGCCTCTAGGCACAAGGTTTGTACTAAGAGTTTGTATTATTAAAATATCATGGTAGTCTAAGTTAGATTTAAAAGTCTGGATCTGGGTTAAAAAGGTAACCTGTGTTTCTATAATTTAAGAAGACTATAAGAGACTGCAGAAGGAAGAGGAAGAAAGGAAGGATGAGAGGGAGGGAGAAAAAATGAGAGAGAGAGAGAGAGAGAGAGAGAGAGAGAGAGAGAGAGAGAGAGAATCAACTTTTGTGCCCTAGACTCACATGTAAACCCTGCATGAAGTCTCTGTCACATTTCTAATGATACCTGTATAGGAGAAATATCTTGTATGTTAAGACTTGATGTGGCCAATAAGTTTTGGGAAAAGACTAATACAGCAAAGATTTAAAACTGGGATTAAATAATGTTTCCGCACAGCAAAGGAAACAGCAGACAGAACAGACAATCTACAGAATAGAGGGAGGTGCCTGTAAACTACAGACCTGAAAAGAAACCAATATTCAGAAAACATAAGGAAGCATGATAGGAACAAAAGTATCCTGTTAAAACAGGCAAACAATCTGAGGAGATATACTCCTCAGATAATAGAAGGAACAGGTGGGTGACAAAATTCGGGAAAGCAGCAAATGCGAATCAACCTACATTAGCAAGGAGGTTAGTGGTGAGTGGGGACTGGGGAGAAAAGAAGGAGAGAACGTGGAGAAAGCCTGGATACTGTGTGCTGAAATACTCAATTTGAGTATTTCATAATCCAATGGGGTGCCCATTATTTACGTCAATCTATTAAATATTTATATATTTCCATACAGTTAGAACAGGAGTTTGAGAGCTCCAGACAAAACTACAATATATCTTGAGTTGGTGCAAATTTTAATTACACACTGCCTGAACGTGCAATGTGGTCATATGGTCCCCAGCACTAGGAATAACTGTCATGTTTTCAATACATACATACATACTGCATTTTGATATTCCAACCCCTTTTCACTTTTTGAGACAGTGTCCCACTAACTACCCAGGCTGGCTTTCAAATAATAATCTTCCCATCCAGATCTTGTAAATAGCTAGGATTACTAGCCTATGCCACCGACCTAAAGTAAAAGGAAAAGAATCTAAGTGTTGTTAAATTTGGCAGACAAAAGCATAGAATCTGATGGTGACCTTTGAGCATACTACAGGGAAAGAACCACAAGACTAGAACACTGGTCCAGAAACCTAGGAGTGCCAGACTTTGAACATGGAATTTAATACACTGATCTAATTTACAAAATGATTGCAAGTGTAAAAGTAACAACCACAAAAACAAAGTAAATCACACAGAGAACAGTAACTTAGGAAGCCCTTGGGATCCTTCATACAACAATGGCTTTGATGACAACCCCTGGACTCACTCACAAAGCCAAAGTTCTCTGTCATCTTGGGGCCATGTCCAGAGTTAGTATCTTAGTTATCTTTCTATGGTTAGTGGTAGGATAAACTGGTCTAGCCACTACAAACTTGTCTAAAAAACTATCAATAGAGCTTCCATGTAACCCAACTCTTCTTCTGGCTGTTTAGCTAAAAGAACCGAATCTATTATATCAGAGGTCCATGAACAGTTTAGAAACACTATGTACAACAGCTAAGTCATGGGACCAGCGTAGGTGCCCAACAACAGAGGAATGGAGAAGGAAAATATGGTGAAGACACACGATGGAATTTTTATTACTTTATTCAATTTCTCTGACAATTTTATATATGTATATAGTGCATTCTGAATACTATCATCCCTATTTCTTAACATCCCACATCATTTTCATACTCCTACTTCTCTATACAAGTCCTGTTCTCACATTTATGCCTCTTTGTTTTATTTTGTGACTCTCTGAGTTTAACCAGGTCTCACTGTGTGACTAAAGGTGTGGAACCACCATTGGAGCCTGGTGGGTTTATTAGGTGGGTTCTTAAATTGAGGCAATGGCTGCTTCTCCCACAGAGTCCCTCAGTAGTTAGTAGTTCAGCAGGAAGGAGTAAGGCTTTGTGAGCTCCTTCCTGATCCAGATCAACTGATGACAGGCCCAGGCTTACAGTCCCATTGCAGAGCTATCGTCATTGCTGTGAGATCATGACTATGTCAACTGCCCAAATGACAGCATTTTGCAGCCTTTTTCCCTAACCTCTGGCTCCTATATTCTTTCAGCTCAGTTTTCTATAATGATTCTTAAGACTTGCAGAGAATGATATAAATGTCCTAAGCATTCAGCTGTTATTTATTCTCAGCACCTTAAGAAGTCCTGTGTCTCTGTATTTACAGTGTTTGTTTTGCAGAAGAATGAAGTTGTGTTATTTGTGGACAAATGGAGGTAAGTGAAGACAATATTAAAAGCCAGTCTCAAAAAGACTAATATCATGTTTTCTCTCATTTGTGGTTGCCAGAGTTTATGTAATCAAATGAACTCATACATATATATGACATGAAAGTAGACAGTGACAGTGTCCAGGAGAGCAAAGGGGACTGGGTTGGGAGGGGAAGGGAGTATGCTTAACATACAATATACCCTTAAAATGTTTTTAGGAAAAATAATAAGTCTGAGGAACAGCACAAATCGGGTTTGGGGGTGGGTTGGGAGGCTGCGTACCCTAGAAAGCTCACAAGAGAACAGAATGGAGGTATAGCCCTTACTGATTTTACCTAGAAAAGGTACTATTCTAGTCAGTATTCTATTGCTGTGAAGAGATACTATGACCATGCAACTTTTTTTTAACTTCTATTGATTCTTTATGGATTTTACATTATGCATTCCAATCACACTTCTCTCCCCATTCCCTGGAATTTGCCCTTTGCCCTTGCACTCCCTTGTCCCGCTAAATTTTTTTTAGAGAAAAACCAAAAACTAAACAAAATATATAAACAAACAAAACAAAAACAAAGGAAAAGACTCTTGTCTTGGAAGCTGCGGTGTGGCCCATTAGTCTCACAGGTCACCCTTTAGTCCATTCATCTTCCCTTACAAGTGCTCATTGCCGGGAATCATCAGCTTGGCTCCAGGCCTCTGGTTTCTGCTACACCACCCACAATGGGCTCTCACTGGGCTCCTCTTGGATGACCTTTTGCTGTCCTATGTCATGCAGATCCTGCTGTTTGGGACCTGTAGATTCATCCCCTTCACGTGCTCTAACAGTTCACAGATGAGGTAGATGTTGGGGTGGGCCAACTCATAACCCTCGTCCTAGGCTTGGGTGGCAGCTGAGCTAGTCAGCCTGCCAGGTTTCCCTCATCATCACCGCTCAGATAAGCTTTCAAGGATTGCCTTGGCTAGTTCACCCAATGCAGCCTGTAGCAAGGGTCAGGGCCACTTCTCCTCTTGGGTCCTCAGATCTGGCTCACCCACACTCACACTACCAGGGCCAGCTCTACTGTTTTGCCCAGGCAGGGTGCAGAGCCCTCTCTGCCAATTGCTGTAGGGGGAATAAGAGGGTTGGGGGCCAGCTCTGCTGTTCTCATGCCCTCAGGATCAGCTCACCTGCATCCCTGATACAGGGTCAATTCTAGTGCACTGCCCAGGTTGGGTGCCAGCCTGCTCTCCTATGTGCTACAGCCAGTGAAGGGAAGAGCTCATTTTCTCACTCTTGGGACAGCAGGGTCAGCTCTCTCACCTATTGCAAGTATCAAGGGGTAGAAGAGGAGGACATCTTTCTATCACCCATGCCACTGAATGATGAAGGGGAACGGTCAGCACTCTTGCCCTCACACCCTCAGGGCTGGCTCACATATATCCCTGACCACTAGATTAGCTCTAGTGTGCTTCCCAGGTGAAGTGTACATCTGTTATGAGGGCTGAGGCCATCTTTTCCAAGTTCAGGGGCTGGCTCTTCCTGAAAGCCAGGACCAGCTCTCCTGCTGCAATATCTAGTGAGTGGCAGGGCCAGCCATCACAGAGCCAGTGAAGAGTTGGCCTGGCTCACCACAGCATTATTCCCATGACCCCTGTGCCAACATGGGCCCTGGGCACCATCATAGACCCTAGCTGCAGCAGGATCATGAACTCAGACATGGCCCTAGCAGTAGCTCCGGCCCAGACGCCAGCAGTGGCAGCACAGGCCACCCAGATCAGTATGGCCCTCAGAAAGCAACACAGTCTCAGGCAGCTGGCCAGATCCTGGGCATCTGCAGAACTCTCTGTGGTAACAGAAGTCATGGACATCACCCCAGATCCCAGTCGTTGCAGGACATGACCCTAGCCAGTGGCAATTCTTATAAAGAAGAGTATTTAATTGGCCTTGCTTACATTTTCAGAGGTTTAGTCCATTGTCATCATGGTAGGAAGCAGGACAGCAGACGGGTGGCAATGGTACTGGGAAAGGGGCTGAAAGTTCTGCATCTAGACAGCAAGAAGAAAGGCTGGGTTGGCTTGAGCATTTGAAACCCCAAAGCCCACCCACCCACAGTGACACATGTCCTCCATCAAGGCTGCACTGGTGGTCCCGGGTTCTATGAATAAGCAGGCTGAGCAAGCCAAGGGGGGCAAGACAGTAAGCAGCACCCCTCCACGCCCTCTGCATCAGCTCCCACCTCCAGGATCCTGCCCTGTTTGAGTTCTTGTCTTGACTTCCTTCATTAATGAACAGCAATGTGGAAGTCAAATAAAATCTCTCCCTCCCCAACTTGCTTCTAGTCATGGTGTTTTGTTACCTCAATAAAAACCCCAACTAAGACAGAAGGCATTAAACTTCTGATCTTCTTACCACTGCCTCAGGAGTGCTGAGTCTACAGGTGATTCCAACACATTTGGTTTATGAACTCAGAGCTTCCTGCATTTGAGCTATGCAGTCACCCCTCAAAGACAGGTTTCAGCAGTTTACTGACTGAAAAAGACACAGGCTACCAGAGGCTGTAGGGGAGAAATCACATAGCACCAACGCTCTGGTACTAGATAGAGCCCATCAGAGCTTCCATTCTCCTCACAGACATCAGCCAAAGCACACAGAAGTCTTGATGTGCTTATCATAACAGGGAAAGACCACACAGGTTATAGGAGACAGGAAAAAGAAGTGTATGTTCCTATGCACCGTACCTCAGAGGCTCCCTGCCATGACTCTCTAAAGCCTGTGACCTCTTTATCATTGCATTATAGGGTTACTTCAGGAATCAAATCCAGCTTGGTTCCATGAGGGGCTGTTCACCGTACTGAGATACCTGGATTCTAAATTATGCTTCTCGTTGTTTGAATATTCCTGTGGGCTGCTATTCTTTGTAAGCATTACTAAATGCAGTGTGTTTTATTCCTTGAACAGGATTTTAGCTATAGAAATAATAGAGCATGAAGACTGTTAGACATATGTTTGACATACTCATTATTTCTGAAAATTCTGAGAATCCCTAGGAATATTGATTTGTCCCTGAGTCTCAGAATACCAGGGATTTAAATAAATTTAAATTTTGTTTGTTTGTATTACTGTATATTATTATTCAATAATGTATCATTGTTAACAAATAAACACACTTTGTTTTAAAAGTAAATTTTAAAAATTAAATTCAAATTTCCTCCTCCCCAGAGACATCTTGATCAATGACCCTATGTCAAAATGATGTGTCCCACTTAGCATTCTGGCAGCTTTGAGCCTGTCCTGGCTTGGTATAAGTAGGGTGAAGCACATCCCACTCATGTGTCTTATGTTCTCTCCTGCCCTGATGACAATGGCAGGAGCATGGCAGCGCTCTTTCTTGTACTTTCTGTGGTAACTGTTTGGCAAACATGATGATTTCCCCATATTTGCTACAAACTACCTGCAACATTTTTTCCAAAGTCCCTAAACATGTGTCATATTCCTTACTTTTTTGGCACTGTGTCAAAACCCTAAGGACAGCCACTTAAGGAAGAGAGCTATAGCTTGACCACAGTTCCAGAATTTAATTCAGCACAGTAGGAAAGTCACTGTGGCAAGAGTGCAAGGCAGCTGTTGAGTTGTATACACAGTCAGGGAGCAGAGAGTCATGGATGCTGGCAATCTATTGGCTTTTTCCTTTACATTTAGTCCAGGACCCCAGTTCTAGAATGATGCTGCCCACACTTAAAATGGATCTTCTCACCTTAATTAACTTATTCTAGAAACTCTCCCATAGACATGTCCAGAGCTTTGTTTCCAGGGTGATTCTAAATCAAATCAAGCTGCTAATCAAGATTTACCATCACACCATGTTTTTCAAGGAACATGACTAGTGCAGAATTTGATTGGCTGACAGTCACTTTTGTCAGTCTATCATTTTTCTTGTTCTAAAGAAGCCCTGGACTATAGTAAAACAACAGGATTTAAGCAGACTCAGCCCCTCTATTTTATTTAAAACCGAAAAGTTCCAAGGCATTGTGATGCTAATACTGATGATCAAATTGAATAGAGAAATGCCCAGGGCATTAGTAGCTGGGTGTGTCTGTGATACTTAAGTCTTTCTGGTCATACCTAATCAATGAGTGAACCCTTATAATAATGACGGTATTATTGTAAGGTATTGAAAAATGGGCAGTGAGACCAGGATGGAGGATATAGGTTACTGAAGCTATGATACCTTGACCTGGTCCCTTCCTGCAGTACTTTTCTATGTCTCCTGGCTGCCAAATTCTTGCTGCCAAGATGGACCGAAAGTTCTGAATCAGTAAGCCTAAATAAAACCTTCTGCTTCTGAATTGTTACCATCAGTAATTGTCATAGCTACATAAAAGTAATTAGTACAGATGTCAAACTAAAACAAACAAATCTTAAAACAGTTGGCCACAATCTGTTGAAGTTCCTGAAGAAATAGGAAAAAAATTAAAGACTTTGGTGGTAACACCCAGACTGTCTCGCAGCAAGCAACTGAATTCTGTCCTTTTTATACTGTATTTCACAGTATGGTCCAAGAAAAACCATGTATTTGGCCTGAGGAGGAGATGCTTAATGCATTTGTTATGCAAGTACAAGTACCTGGGTTCAATCCCCAGACACACTAAAACAAACAAACAAATAGATAAATAAACAAACAAATAAATAAATAAATGTAGGTGTGGTGGTACTTATTTGTAATCCTCTTGCCAAGGAGGTAGAGATAGCCAGATCCCTGAGATTCATGGCCTACCACTCTGCCTAACCTTTTGACAGTGAGAGACTATGTCTCAAAAATAAGATGGATGACACCTGAGGAATGACCTCAAGTTGGCCTGTGCACATACACAGGGAGAGAGGGAGGGGAAATGTGAGGGGAAGAGGGGGAGAGAGTGAGAAAGAGAGACAGAATCCTAAGTCTGACAGTTCAAATCAGTATTAAGGGAAGAAAGGAAAGATACAAATGTCTTAAGAGTATCCAGTCTTCTGCTGTGAGGACTGTGAGATCAATTCCCTAACTACATATATAATAAATCACTTTCCTCTCAGCAAGAATCTAATTAACAAGCCAAGCACAGGCAGACCATTATCACAGATCACAGACACCAGGGTAGGGCTGGTGTGGGGTGGGATATAGCTGTCAGTAGGAATAAATCCAGTTCCTTCCATTTGCAGATTTCCTGCTCTAGGTAGTAACGGCTCTTCAGAAAGTTGGAATTTCCCAAGAAGAATAACTGTGTCCTGTAGCCTAGAAACTAAAGTATAGTTAACGATTCTAGAGCTGGAAGTGAGCAAGCCCTTGTCTCTGTTTGCTCTCTCTTCAGAGATGTCTCTCTGAACCTCGGAATTCTTGGAGAAGTGTCCACAATTGCTACTGGAGATCCAGACCAGTATGAGTCAGAAAGACCCCACAGGCTCCATGTCTTTAGAAATGACCTCCAGTCAAAACCATGTCACTTACTGGGAACATCTCCTTTAATTTCAGTGATGAAAATGTTTGCCCAGAATCTTTTGTGTTACCCAGAGGATAGGTAACTCTGATTCCTTTCCCACTAAGGTCTCCTGCCTATCATGGCCTCACTGCTGTCTGTATTCCACTCCCATCCTCATCCCAGAGATCACTGCTGCCACAACTCACCACAGTCCTCACTCTGGCTCACCATGCACTCTCTGCATCCCCACTCTCTCTCCACTAGACTAGGTCACAGGATTGCCTGTTATTTTCTGGGGTCTGGGCTCCTCACCTGCAAACTCCCAGCAGGAAGGTATCATGTGTCACACAGTTCTTCAGACACTTTGATTTTTTTTTTTTTTTTAAGTACACTCATCCTTTTCAGAGTTCGGGATCTACTTCTTCCTTGATAGGTCAGTTTCTGAGATTCATGGTAACATGCAAGAAAGCACAACACCCACACCTGTGCGCTACTCTAAAAATGATTTTTAAAAATCTCAAACAAAAACAAAAAAGGTAAGGTTGTGAGTTCAGACCCTGTAAAAGTTCATAGCTGATTCTTTGTTCTAGTCAACATTCTCTAGCTCATGATTAATAAATACAATTGGTCATCCTACTAAAAAAAGAAAAGAAAATCTTGAAGCAGCTCATCTCTAGCCCAGTTCACACAAGCTCTCCTTGCTCTAAGAGTCTCCTGGGTATCATCACTATTTTCATACTCAGTTTCAGAACCAGCTATTCATTTCTATAATCACCTCAGTTTCAGGAAGGAGAGCCGTGAAACACTGGTCACACTAGGTGTGAGGAGTCCAGCCAGAGGCCAGCACTGTGTGTTACTCACTGTTTCAGTAAGCAATCCTTTCTCCATTACTCTTTATTCTAACTAAACCTTTTAACTTCTTTTATAATCACATATTGGTTTTTTATAGTAATTTTTTATTTAAGTTTTTTTATATACCAACCACTGTTTCCCCTCTTTTCTGTCTTCCCAGTCACTTCCCATCTTCCCCCATCCACTCCTCAGAGAGAGTAAGGACTTTCAGGGGAATTGAGATAGTCTGGTGTATCAAGTTGAGCAGAACCAAGTTTCTCCCCCAGGTATCAAGGCTGAGTAAAGTATCCCTCTATAGGGAACGGGCCCCCCAAAGCCATTTCATACATAAAGGATAAGTTCTGGTCCCACTGCCATCTGCCCCACAAACTGCCCAAGCCACACAACTGTCACCACATTCAGAGGGCCTAGTTCAATCCCATGAAAATTCCCCAGCTGTGAGTTCAGAGTCAATGAACCCCTAATAGCTCAGGTCAGCTGTCTCTGTGGGTCTCCTCATCATGATCTTGACCCCTTTGCTCATATACTCTCTCTTCTTTCTCTTTGACTGGACTGGGAGCTCAGCCCAGTACTTGGCTATGGACCTCTGCATCTCCTTCCATCAGTTACTGCATGCAGGTTCTATGATGACAATGTGGTCATCAGTTTGATTATAGGGGAAGGCCAGGTCAGACACCCTCTTCACTATTGTCTGGAGTCTTAGCTGAGGTCACTTTTGTGGGTTCTTGGGTATTTCTCTAGCACCAGGTTTTTCCCTAACCCTGAAATGACTCTCTCTATCAAGATATCTATTTTGCTGTCCTTTCTATATATCCCAACTCAACCAACCCATTCCCTCATGTTTGCTTTCCACCTCCCCTCCCCCTTCTCCCCATGGTCTCAATAACTTTTAAAGAGTACAAAAACATCCTACTAAAAACACTTATTTTACTATTTCCATTTTAGCCGACATGATGTAGGTTGAAGTATCTGGATGCTGTGTCTATAGATTACTAGAAGAAATAATAGACTATTGAAGGGTTGAATCTTTTAAGCCTACTGATAACATTTCTGTTCTGAAGTCACACTTCAAAGTATTCTCTCTTTAAAAAAAAAAAAGCAACAACAACAAAAAAAAACCAGTGGTAAATAAAATAGAGAAGCTATATTGGTCCATTTTCTATTGCTATAACAAAACACCTGGAGGTGTAATATAAAGAAATAGGCTTGGATAGCATGCAGTTTGGCAGACAGAAAGTCTCAAGTCAGAAGGCTGGAAAGTGAGAGATTAGATGGTGAGACAGAGAGATTCTGCAGCCACACTTTCTCTTTATAACTCATACTGACAGGAATTAACCAGGGTCCCTCAAAAACTACATTAACTTTTTCCAAAGGTGTAACCACCTTCTGCCATGAGGCCTCACCTTGTGAAGGCTCTACTAACTCAGCATCCAGCATCCAGGCCCTGAACCTTTAACACACAAACTACATCTATACTGTATCACACTTTAGAAAGAAAAGGCAAGACGTTGGAGACATGGCTCAGTGGTTAAGAACACTGACTGTTCTTCCAGAGGACTGGGGTTCAATTCTCAGCACCCACATGGCAGCTCAACTGTCTGTAGTTCCAGTTCCCAGTTCCAGGCAAACACCAAGGCAAATAAATAAATAAGTTTAAAAAAAGAAAAAGAAAAAAGAAAGAAAAGGCTTCAGATAGGAGAGTGGAGGCCCCTGAAAAGAGATAAAATACTAAGTCTGAGTCAAACCACATGGCTGTAGGTGATGGAACCAGAGGCTGGTCCATAGGAATCAGTGGAACAATGCTCTGTGCCACATAGTTGATGTGGATTGGGCTTGAGGCCGGAGATGTGGGGTTGACTGTATGGAAGGGGACAGCTCTGAGCTTCCCCTAAACTCATGAAATCATAGGCTGAGAAAGAAGGAAAACTGAGCCACAACTGAACGACCAGAAATTAAGCAAGCCACCTGCAGATGCAGCATCCTTAATATGGTCTGGGAAAGGAATTCCCAGGGCAGCATTCTACAGCCTGGCCTGGACTAGAGCCCGGAAACCCCAGAGGAAAACACTAGAGAAGAAATGCACAGAGAGAAGACAAAGAGCAGAAAAAGAATGGGAAGACAGGATAAAACTAAAATGTAGCACTTAACATGAGCTGAACAAAGAAAAAAAAAACTAAAATTGAAAAATTATCTCTAAAAATCAAATAAGCTGTCCATATTTTTCAGTGCTTTCTAAATTTTGGTTGTTGAAATTCACAATATGATGGTATTTGTAGGTGGAAATCCTTTGAGAATGAAGTTATAAAAATCATTCAAACACCTCATAAGTATAATCAAGAAAACTTCAGAAAGTAAACTCAGGCTGGCTGTGTGGGAGGGTAAGGGTACTTACTGCCTGGTGTTGTAAGCCTGAAGCCCCAAGTTTGATCTCCAGACACCAGGTAAAGAAAGAAAAACAACAACTCCATATCATACAGTTGTCATCTGACCTCTACATACGTGCTGTCACACCACACACACACACACACACACACACACACACACACATACATCAGTAATAAAAATTTACAAAGGAAGAAAAGAAAATAGATAACAGATATTAAGTGAAAGAAGTTAAAATACAGTTTTGAGGAAGGGCCTAGAGCACAGTGTGAGGAGACAGATGGCGTCTGGGGCAAGGGCCTGTCCTTTGCTGTTGGTTTGAGTGCTAGAGCTTGAAGGTCTCGTACGCTGAGCGAGCACTTCCTCCTCTAGGCTACAGCCATAACCACAGCTTATTCTTTTTATTTTGAGACAAGGTCTCTGAAATCTGGGGCAAGAAGGCTATGAATTCCTGGCCAGCTTGCTAAATACAAGGAGACCTAGGCTCAAAAGAGAAAGAAAGAAAGAAAGAAAGAAAGAAAGAAAGAAAGAAAGAAAGAAAGAAAGAAAGAAAGAAAGAAAGAAAGAAAGGAAGGAAGGAAGGAAGGAAGGAAGGAAGGAAGGAAGGAAGGAAGAAAGAAAGGGAGGAAGGAAGGAAG